>CAEGAF010051922.1:0-10808 GCA_903067075.1 Micropoecilia bifurca
TTACTTAAGTAAAATGTTAATGTGGTACTTTGACTTTTTCTTGAGTACATTTTTGACTGTGTATTTGTACTTTTACTCAAGTACATTTTTTGAGTACTTTCTCCACCACTGCCGCTCAGTGACCAAACACCAACCCGCTCAGCCGGGAACAAAACTACGTCAGAGACGCGATTGGCTGTTTTTACCTCACAGACTCTCTCCAGAATGGGCATCCAGGAAGTGGCTAAGTGGCAGTTCTGCAGGACGACCCAGGTGCCGTCGTTGACGCCCGTGTTAATCATTTTCATGGCTATTGGACCCTGACCTTGGCCCAGAGACAGGGAGGTGAGCTTATTGCCTGTAAAGCCCTGAAAAAAGAGCAAACCAGCAACACATTTCATGGCCCTGATGCACAGGAAGGAGTTAAAACTACTCTACTAATAGTGTACAGTGACGTGCAAAAACACAAAACCTTTCCAAGTATTTTTGGTCCAGCTTTTAAATAAATCAAAACTCACTGATAAATAATGTTTCAGCAAGACACAGAAGCTTGTTTTAAGTTTTTAACGAAAAATACATTGTTAAAATCTGAGAGAAAATTGTATGATCAAAACTTATGGAGCTAAATTGGTGCCACAAAGTTTGCTCCAAATTTTTTTAATTGAAAAAAAAAAAGAAACTGAAAAAAAGATTTGAAACTTAAAAATAAGTTAAAGCTGACAAAATATGTTTGAAACTGAAAAAATGTTTCAAACTGAAAAAAAAATAACTTAAAAACAGAAAAAAAGAAACATGGACAGTAAATGTTAAGCTGGAAGTAAATATTTGAAGATGAAAAACTAAAATAATTTTTAAACTAAAACAAAATCAAATTGAAAATGATTTTGAAATGGAAAAAATTAGAAACTGAAAAAAGTTCAAAATAAATTTTCAGATTCAAGTTTTGTTTTTTCTTCAGGTTAAAAAAAAATGTAAGCAAATGTTATGACCCCCATTCAGCTTCGTACATTATTATTAGATCATTTGGCCAAACTTGTGTAAGATTTTTTTTAAGTATGTCTTTTATCTAAAAATTTGACTGAAGGATTGTTTCACCCTGACTTGAACTTTGCAGTTATTTTTGCACCAAATGTAGCTCCATACGAGGTTCTCTTGTCAAAACGAGCGCTAGCTGAGACTTTTCCCAGCGCCGTCGTACCATTTCGTCTCCAAACTTCAGCAGCGCCGCCATGGGGTCGGAGCCGGGGGACAGGATGAAGATGAGGGGAGCGCAGCAGTGGCTGTCTGAGAAGGCGGTGCTCAGGTTGAAGGGCGGCGGCTCGATGAAGGGTTGCCCAACGCTGTCTGAAACAAACTCCTGCACCATCGGCACGATCTGGGGCCAGAGCAGCGTCTTCAGCATTCGTCAGTGTGAAACAAACTCACAGTAATCGCCGTCGGACCGACCTTGTCGGGTCGGAGACATCGAATCACCATCATCTTCTGGAACTGGGACAGGTTGTCCTGCCACATGCCTGGGAAGGGAGTCTGATGGGGATTCTGCAAATATTCACAGCAAATTAACAGAAACACTCGTATTTAAAAGACATCCAAATATCGTGCAGAATCAGCTGGGGAGAATCCAACACGAATACCAAGAACACTGCATGTCTCAACTCTTCACCCCTTCAAAAACACACATTACTGTTAGAGCTTTGTGACAGAAGGGACATTTTAAAACATGAAGATACACCAGTATCGTATATGGAAAGAGTAATAAATGTGTACATGTCAGAAATATCAGGAGATAAGAGACTGAACACGACATCGTAGTGCTCAGAATCTAGACTATCGTGTTCAGTCTCTTATCTCCTGATATTTCTGACATGTACACATTTATCACCTGTTTGAGGAGACCAAGTCCTCATGTGGATCAATGTTTTTATTTTTACTTTTAATAATGCTTTTATCTTTTTTAATCTTTTTCAAAATCTCTGACTCTGTTTTTATTTTGATTTTAAATTGTGTAAAGCACTTTGAAATGCCTTGCTGCTGAAATGTGCTATACAAATAACATTTGATTGATTGATTGATTGATAGAGACTAGAGACCAAACTCTAGCCAATGGGCACTAGAGACTATAGACACTATTATCTGGACTCCAGACTCTAAAGATTGGACACTGGAGACAAGACACTCTGCTCTACAGATTGGAGATCAGAGACAGAACACTAAAGACTAGACCAGGTTTGGGCAACTCCAGGCCTGGAGGGTCTCCTGCAACTTTTACATGCATCTCTACTTCAACACACCTGAGTCAAATAATGAGGTTGTTGGCAGGACTTTGGAGAACTTCACTGCACTTAGGAGGTGATTCAGATGTTGGATTCAAGTGTATTGGACCAGGGAGAGACATCAAAGAGTTACAGGACACCAGCCCTCCAGGACCTGGATTTCCCACCCCTAGACTAGACTCTTGGCAATGGACACTACAGGCTGAACAGATGGGAAACTTTTGTTGCTTTTGGCAACAAAATGTTTATCCAACTTTTGCGTAAGAAAAGTATAAAGTCTGTAGATGTCAAACAGAAATATCAGAAGGGAGGCTGTAGAAAACGGAGGATGTCATATTTCTGTACCATGGGAATAAAGGTACACGTGTTTCCATGGTGGGGATGGACATATTTTTATTCTAATCTCCTAGGATTTCTGTAAAACCATCCGTATCCATGTGTGTGTGTGTGTTGGTGTGTTGAATTGAACAGCTGCTCTCACATCGAGATTGAATAAATGTGAATTTTACAACTGGAACAAACTAGAACTAATTAGACAGAAGTGTTGTGGCTGATTGTGTTGATTATACATCAAACTTGGATGGAGTGTGTGCATGTGTGTGGGTGTGTGTGTGGGTGTGTGTGCAGCAGCACAAAGATAAGTTGGTGTGCACCAAACATCGACTTAACAGCTGTTCTCTCATCTAAACTGCATAGATGTGACTGGCACAACCGAGTGGAGAACATTTAATGAGATAAAAATTCAATTTTAGCTCTTTTGTATTTCAAAGACAAGTCTATGAGCATCATGTCTTCCGAATCTGGGAGGCAGATCTTCTCCTCTTACTGCCTGAACTCAGCCATTTAAAACAAAACATGATAATAAAACAGATCCTTGCTTATTTAGTACTCAGAAACACAACATAGATAGTTAAATTTAGTCATACCCTGAAATAACACAGTAAGAAACAAATATGGTGGCACTGTGAAGTGCCTGGGTGTAGAAACAGGAAGTAGCAGGCAGATCACACAATAAAAGACAAACGACTCTACGGACGACAAACACTAGAGACTATATTGGACAGTAGAGACTAATGTCTAGAAGCTAGACACTGAGCACTGGAGACTGAACACAAAAGACTAGACCAAAATGCATATTTTTTTGGCACTAGTTGAGCTCCATACAATGGCTTTTTGATGAAGGTTCCTGGTCGTTCATGTCTGTCCTGAAGTGTTTAGGCACAAATTCAACTACTAAAATGCTCTTTATCAACTTCCAGGCTAAGGACTTGCGTTTCCATGGCAACATACTTTTTTGGCACTCCTGGAACTCCATACAATGGCTTTTTGATGAAGGTTCCTGGTCATTCATTTCTGTCCTGCAGTGTTTAGGCACAAATTCAACTACTAAAATGCTCTTTATCAACTTCCAGCCTAGAGTCTGGCGTTTCCTTGGAAACATACTTTTTTTTGGCACTACTGGAGCTCCATACAATGGCTTTTTGATGAAGGTTCCCGGTCATTCATGTCTGTCCTGCAGTGTTTTGGCTCAAATTCAACTACTAAAATGCTCTTCATCAACTTCCAGCCTAGAGTCTGGCGTCTCCATGGAAACCAAACCTGTCCATGTTCAACCGACGTGACGTGATGAACGTAGGGGGGGTGGAGATAAAGCGCCGGGGCCGTTTAAACCTAGCGCGAGCCGGGCCTCACCGGGCTGTCGTAGACGTCCTTCCACTGCGGGAGGAGATCCTCGAAATCCATCCGGAAGTTGTGGAAGCGCTCGATCTCGTCCAGGCGGCAGAGCTCGTCCCAGGACGTCTTGGGAAGCCAGCTGCAGGGGTTGGGGTGAGGGTTGTCCAGGCCCACGCCGCCGGTGAGCAGGAAGCGCCAGTCCCCCTCGTCCACCTGAAACGTTCACATCCACTCGGGCGTTTAAGAGGGACAGACGCCGGCGCACCTCATACGAGCTGCGCCGGCCGTGAAACGAGGATATGACTTGCTCGTCTGGTTGCCTGATCACTCCGTGAAAAACAGGATAGGGAAAGCCATCAGAGACGGTGTGCTGGTGTCACAGATGTGTGCGCGCGTGAGCATGCGACCCACCAGCTTGTCGTGCATTAGCAGGCTGACGCAGAGGCAGAAGGAGAAAAGCAGCTTGTCCTTCTCGAACAGGGAGCGGCACACGTTGACATACAGCGCGTAGGTAAAGTGGTCCCTCAGGATCTGCAATCTGAGGCAGGGACATGTGTCACAGTCCTAATCAGCGACATTATTCCAGTAGAAACCAAACCAAGCGGCGCTGCAAACCCATCCTCATGCATTCAAATCACTTCAGATGTCTTTTAAAAGGAAGTTTGTTGTGAAAAATAATGACTCCTGTGTGTTTTCACTTGGGTCTCTACTGTTTCTAAGAACTTAAAACCTCTTAGAAACTTCAGAGTGTAATTTTTATAAAAAAATATTTTTGTTCTTTCCATGTCATGACAGTTTGCTATGAGACAGACAACCTGAACTTCTACTGCCGTCTGAAGAAATGCACCTCTCCCCACCAAAAACAGCCAATCAGAGCCCGGAGCAGGGTGCTGCGCTGTCAATCAACCTCACATACATGCTGCTAAATGTGCTAATGGTGGAGAAACAGAAAAGAACATTTATCTACTGTCATTGGTGGCCATGCTAACTAGCCTAGCATTCACAGCATTCTGTGCTAGCTGCAGCGCGCCAGATGAGCCGTGCCACACAGAGGATGATTGACAGCACTAAGACCCGCCTTCTGTCTCTGATTGGTTGTTTCTAGTTAGCACTGGGACAAGGCAGAGAAGTTTGAAATTTTCACATATTATCTGTCTCAAAACAAACTGTCACAACATCATGACAGTTTCAACGAATATGTTAAAAAGAATATTTCTTATAAGAGTTAAATTTGCAGCTTTAATGTTTTTTATTTGGTCTCTGAAAATGGGCCGTTTCAAAAAATCTTATGAAGATAATGTAACCATCTACAATAACTCTAACTAAATGAGTTACAACAACATTTAATTTTTCCTTGGGATCAATAAAGTACTTTTGAATTTGAGTAAGCACACAATGCCTGTTACCTAGTGACCCCAGCCTGTTACCTAGCGACCCCAGCCTGTTACCTAGCGACCCCAGCCTGTTACCTAGCGACCCCAGCCTGTTACCTAGCGACCCCAGCCCGTTACCTAGCGACCCCAGCCCGTTACCTAGCGACCCCAGCCCGTTACCTAGCGACCCCAGCCGGTTACCTAGCGACTCCAGCCCGTTACCCAGCGACCCCAGCCCGTTACCTAGCGACCCCAGCCCGTTACCTAGCGACCCCAGCCCGTTACCCAGCGACCCCAGCCCGTTACCTAGCGACCCCAGCCCGTTACCTAGTGACCAAAGCAGAGCTCCAGCACATTTGATCTGTATGTCCTGCACACAATGTTGGTTGTGCAGGAAGCTCCTCTTCTGCTTTTCATAGTTGTACGGTTGTATAATTGTCCATCTGTTGTCGGCCATTTTCATGTGCCAGCAGCAGCATGTTTGGATTTAAAATGGCAGGAGGCCTTAAACATCTCATTTTAAAGGAAAATCTCACTATGTAAGAATGATTTAAAAATATAATGGACATGTTTTGCTCAGACCACAGATCCTATTCTAACCTGTTCAAGGAAGCACAGTAGGTCACCTGGAAGCTGAGCGGTGGAGTTGGAGCGGCCTACCTCTTGTCCACCTCGTCACTCTTCTCTGAGCTGTCGATGGAGTTGATGAACAGGTTGATGAACCAGGTCAGGGAGTACTGGTACATCGGCTCGATGTTTGCCAGGTCAGCGATGGAGAAGAACAGGATGGCAGAGTGAATGGCGATGGGCTTGTAGCCCATCCGGGTCTCGTCGATCTTCTGCTCCGTCTCCTCAGCCACCGCCTGCTTCTCAGAGATTTCGTTGGCTAACACCTTGGAGCAGGACAGGATCTTGATGGCCGTTTCGTCCTCCAGGATGTTGCCCTCAGAGGAGGAGAGAACCTCCAAGATTTTATCCTCGATCTCCTTCAGCTGCCTGACCAAAGAACCACAGTTTGGTTTAGCGTTGGCGTCTCCAGGCAGCTGGCTGGACGGCGTAGCCTGGAGGGGATCTGGACCTTTTGTTTTCTGCACCCTGCCGGATGAGGGCTTGCTTCTCCTCTTCCAGGTCGGGCCGTTCCCGGGCCACCACGATGCCTAGCAGCTGGTCCTCGATGCCCTCAGGCGTGATCATGAAGTTCAGCAGTGTGACCTAAACAGGGCAGCACATTATTTAATATTCCAGCAAAATCTTTCACATGTGGCTTGCTGTTTTGGCAGCCATCTTGAAAAATGGGCGCCAAGATGGTCATCAAGGGAGATTTACTTTTGCACTAAATTTGCACATTTTTGTCACAAATGAAAAGTTTTAGAGTCAAATCACACATGATTGAACCAACAAAAATCATATTTACTGATAATGTTTTGATTTTTCAAGATGGCCACCATGGTTGACATGGAAGATGCATTACTACAATAAAATTGTCAATTAGATAATGTCTGGAGTCAAATCATAGTTACATATCTTAAACCATAGAAATCAGATTTATTTTATTCATTTTGTGTCTTTTTTTTGTGAACATTTTTCAAAATGGCCGCCATGGCTGTAATGGAGAATATATGTTTGAACTAAAATCGGCAGCAGTTATTGCTAGTAGTGAGAAAAGCTAACAAAAAAGTTTCTCTAATTCACAAAACAAGAATCTGACCTGTGCTGATGCAAAACCTCTACACACAAACAATTAGCCAAAGCTAATGCTAACATTAACATTTCTGATAATGCAACCAAATGTTGTAATGGAAAATATGTTTGTACTAAAATCACCAGTGTTTCACCAAACTGCTGAACAAGAATGTTCTCTATGCTAAACAGGTAAACACATACAAAAAAATAGCAGAAGCTAATGCTAACCACTGAAATCACTGTCAGTCTGCCTCAGACATCTTGAAGTCCTTCCTGCTGACGACTGGTGAGAAACTCAGAAACAGCAAAGTTCTCAGTTTCAGTTTTTAATTTTTTGATTTTGAAAAATAAATTTTTTTTCTACTTTTAAAACTATAAAATTTCCACTTTTTTTCTAGAATTTTTCTGACATTAATCTAAAAATGTCTGAGTTTTGTGGAGTAAATTTATTCCTTTTTGTTTATTAACAATGTACCTAAATCGGCGTCGTAGTTTAATCTTATTAAAACCGAAAGCAGAACGATAACAGCGCCCCCTGTCAGAAATCTGGAGCAGATCGTCGAAAAGCCAGAACCACTGCAGGCAGCAGAAACTGTCGTCTCTTTAAGGAGTTTGCAGGTTTCCATCCGTAAGGTGAAATTTACACAAATATTGCTTCATCCCAAATCCACTGCAGATCTTCACCAATTCGGTGTGTCACATTTTGAACATTTTTGAACCTCTGTTTTCTAATATTTTGTCATTGAATGTGGTATTTGTGTTGTCTGGAGCTGTGGAATCATAAAGTGCTGAACTGAGGAGTTATTATTGCTTTTGTAATTCACTGTGCTTATCTCAACATGATATTTCCTCTGTAGTTACTAAAGTTTGTTGGTTTTCTCTGTTATAAATCAGTTGCAGCGATCAGATTGCCTCTGATAAAGCAGCAGTGAGCTGCACTCGCTCTTTTAGTGTGAAGAGGTATTGCTTTACCTGGAGGTTCTGCTCTGTAACCTAAATAAGAAGTGTGCTTCTCTGGGGTTTAATTTTATTTCCATCGACGCAGTGAGGCCCACTGTGCTGGTGGTAACAGCTCGGATCTCGTATAAATCTTCAGTTTGTCCTTTTCACACATTCACACTGGAAAAGAGCCGCTTCTCCAGCCGATCAGCCCTCTTTTGCATTTCGAAAAGCGGTTTAATGGGCGTAATGGAAACCCTCACACTAATCCACTGTGTGGCCCAAAAAAAGATTTAGACAAAAATGGAAGAGAAAGGGACTGAGACCGTTATGAAAAATGAGCTGAATCAATCTAATAGCCGCCATAAAGCGGCGAGCTGCTACAAATAGATGCTGGAAATGTGATCTTCTGAAATGCTTTCCAACCTCTTCCTTCTCTGTAATGTGATTTACTTTAATGCTCCTTTTCCTGAAATACTTTTTCGGATCATAGAGGGTGGGAGAACAATGATCCACTGTGTGATTGAGGTAAAAAAATTATCGGTGTAATCGAATAACAAACATTTGACTAAAAGGAAAACGTTTTTCAAGCTGTGAGATGCAAAGAACAGAGACTTTCTGACAGAATCACCTATTTTTGTCATCAAAATGAACAGCAAACGCAAAGTTTTTCATTTACTAATGTAAATTTTAAACAGAATATCATGTTTCTCTGATTTCTGGAAGATAAATGAATCATCTTCCAGATAAAAATGTGAAAGGAGAAGCACAAACACTGCAAAATCTCAAAATGTCACCAAGTGTTTTTGGTCTCCATTCCAGTGCAAATAATACATTTGAAATAACACAACACTTATTTATAAGTAACTTTTCATCATCCAACCAGTTGGGTAATGTTTGGTTGCTAAGCAACGACTGTTGGGTTGCTTGTGCCTACCCAGCAACAACTTCTTGCTTCAAATTGAAAATTAAAACAAGCCTCTATGTTTACAAAAAAATTACGTGTAAGTTAGTTTTGTCTTATATTTGCGTTAGAAACTAGACCAAAATTACTTGGAAAGACTTTGTGTTACGCAAAAACCTTTTACGTAACTTGTAGTTGCCTAGCAACGACCTGTGACGTAACTTGTGGTTGCCTAGCAACGACCTGTTACGTAACTTGTGGTTGCCTAGCAACAAGCTGTTGCGTAACTTGTGGTTGCCTAGCAACGACCTGTTGCGTAGCCGACGCAGCAGCAGTTTCAGGTTTCGCCTCCTAAGTGGTTACAAATAAAAAATAACGGCATGGAGTGAAAACGGGATAAAATAGGAAAGGTCACGCCATCAGTTTCGGGAGCATTTCAGGTATTTAGAACAAAAAAGCAAACAATAATTATCGATACTGGCTGATATAAAACTATTACGTCATGCCAGGTTTTCCAGCCTTACCGTCCGACAGGACAGGATTTAAATCCAGAGAGTTTTACCTTCACTGAGATCTTGGGTAAGTAGTGAGGGTTGCGCAGCTTGGTGGTGATGTAGAACTTGAAGTCGGGCGCGTACTCGATGGTGGAGTCTCCCAGGCGGATGCACAGAGCCCCGGCCTGCTTGAAGGTCTGCTTCAGCAGCAGAGGCTCCAGGATGGGGTCCAGATCCTCGCCGATGTTCTCCAGCAGCACTGGAACACAAAACCCGACTCGTCTTTACAAACCGTCGTCGTCGCCGTCATCATCCGGCTGACAGCAGCTCCAACGGCGAAGCTGCTCCGTTTTAAATGGTTCCAGACAAAGCAAATTGTTTGCCTCCGCAACATGTGAGCGTTGTCGCCGAACTGGTTCTGACTTTCACACAGAGACAGAGCAGCAAAACGGGTCAACAGAGGGAAAAATATCCAGAAAAGCTCCGAGGCTTTAATCCCTCATTTCACTCAAACTCATACAGGTTCTTTACACAGAGAAAAACATACATAACATTTATTTCTTATATATTTATATATTTTTGACTTACAAAAACAAACATTCAAAATTCAGAATCTCAGATGAATAGAAGTTTCTGTGCTCATTAACTGGGTTTGGGCTCCTTTTTTCATTAATTACTGCATCAGTCCTGAAAACTGCAGAAGGAAAACCTGAAATATTTGAAGAAGCCTTCAACAATCTCCCAATGCGCTAAAGTATAAATATAAAAAATAGCAGAGCTAATTGTTCGCTTAGCAGTTTAGTGTTGAGCACAAATTTCCTTATCAAGATAATAATTTGATGCTTAAAATCAACTATGTCCTATTTGAAGAACTGATGGAACAAGATGCTCAACGCTCCTAATTTTGATTTATTATTATTTTTCATGAAGGATTTATACATTTCTTACTAATATTACAAGTTTATTTTTTAGCAACATTTCAACTTTGTTTACATATCATTACAATTTTATTCTCGTATTATAACAACTTTTTTCCATATTACTTCAAGTTTATTCTCATAAGATTATGAATTTATTCCCATATTCCCGTATTATTACAACTTTTTTCTGTATCATAACTTTTTTGTTGCTTTACTGTGTCTTTTTGTCTCGTACTGTATTGGCTGTATTCGCGCTTTAGCATTAGCTTCTGCTACGGCGCTGATGAGGCGCTTTAGTGTTAGTGTAAAATAACACGTTATAAAATAAAAATATCAACGCAGAATCAACTACGCTACATTGGGGTTCAGGTTGGGACAGTAGCTTACATACACCTTTCTCACCAGGCGGGGGCGCTCTTTCTCCGTCTAAAATCAGACATTAGAGCGTCTTGAAACCATTCCTCCCTCCCTGGCACACCTGAGTGAAGTCGCCCCCCCACCTTCTTCAAATAAGACAAAATTGGTGTCAAACATTTGTGCTACGTTTGTGCTGGTTTGTGCAGCAAAAA
>CAEGAF010051924.1:0-17821 GCA_903067075.1 Micropoecilia bifurca
ATCCTTATATATATACTATAAGGCAATAAAAATCATGGCAGCAACGAATGTAAGCAGTTAAAATGAGATGTTTTTGTAATTCAGACATTGCGCTAGCGTTCATCATCTATCAGCCTTTGCCGATTCAACATGTTATGGATTCAACACGTTTGAATAACACACGTTTTATAAACTGTGTGATGTTGTGAGAGCTCTGATATTGATATTGCATATTGTTAAAAAACAAAACAACATCTTCCTACTACTTCCTGTCGTCTTCTTCTTTGTTGTTTTTGCCAGTAGTAACATCCGGCTGTTGATCATGTGACTTGTGTGGTGTGATAAATGTTTTTGTTGCAGTTTTCCAAAATACATCTACTACAATGCGGCTAAAAAACCCACCTCACCCTAGCGCAACACCTTTTGTCAAAACCCAGAATTTTTAAAAAACTGGTGTGTTTCCATTAAGCAAATTTATTTTCATAATTGCAATTTACGCAATTTTACGGTTAATGGAAGCCCAGCTACTATCAGCCGTACATGCATGATATGATATACCATCCTACATCCGGATAAGTTTTGTTTACAGAAAGTAAACATTCAAAGGAATTACCGATTTCTAAATCTAAATATGCAAATCAATATAAAGGTCTGAAAAAAAAACATCAAACTTGTGACCTAAAGTGTCTAAGTTGCTAAGAGTCATTTAATCCCGTTGACATGTGTTTTTTAAAAAAAAAAAACAGAAAAAAACTGTTGAAATCTGCTCCTTGCACACTGCTAATCATAATTTTTTCGAAGCTTTTCTGGGATTTGGCAAATGTCAGTGGTGACAGACAGTTCAGTAAGCCCAGAAGGATGTATCAACAATGCAGCCCACTAATGCACGGTTAGTGTCAGTCACTCTGCTGCTCAGTCACCGCTTTTCAAAACTGCCAGGTTGAATAAAATCTGGACATAATAAGCCTTCACCAAAGTGACAACTCTCCTACTTATTTTTCTTTTTTTATTATTATTATTTTTTTCTTATGACCTCCACTTCCCAAGTCTTTTTGATGTATTAAATGCGATATAACTAAAAGTAGTTTGCAGTTATCAGTTTAAAGTAAATATTTATTCTTAAAAGCACAGGATAGCAACACAGAAAAACTGTGTAGCAGCAAATCTACTCGGTTAAAGTAACTAACCACTCTTTAAATAAGAAAATATTGAACATTTTTATTGATTTCACAACCGAAGATGAAGTTGGTGCGGTAAATTCCTCCCCCATAGTAAATAGCTGGTGCAAAACATCCCCTATCTTTTTTATTGCATTTGATTGCTTTTCTCAACTGACACTGTTCATGTTTATCTCCGCCCTGGGAGTAAAAGTGTAATCAGTGCTCACGAAGGAGGTGTTTCAAAATCTGTCAAATGGGTATTTTAATAATATTGAAACAGAAGCTCATAAAGTTAAGACTCGATAATAATTCCAGGCTGGGCATTTCATGTTTAAATGAGTTCTCCGTCTTAATAAGGTTTTCTTTACTCTTCCCGTCTCTCGCTGTTGCAATCCCAGGCATTTCGCTGATGCACATCTTCAGAGCTATGACTGTAAAAGCTGATTAAGTCTTAGCTCCTGGATTTTCTGTTTTACAAGCATTTAACTAAACAAGATGTAGAGTCACAAGGGCCGCACACTGCCGCTGCGAGTACTGAAAGTAATCATGTAGGATATAAAATCAATTAAGAGATTATAAATTGTGGGTATAGTAGACATCATGTGCGTATATTTTCTTAAGCTGTCATGAAAGTGTAACAGTTTTTAAGTACATGGCAAGCTTGAAAAAATATTACTAGTCACAAGGCGTATTTTGTTGTACCCTCAAAGAAGTGAAACGGGGCAGTTGTTCACATTCTCTTAATATTTTGTTTCATGTTAACACATAACATTTTTTTATTGTGTTTAATTCATTCTAGTAAAGCTAACATGGTTTTGTCACTTTTTAACTTAAAATATTTTTATTTTGTGTGAACGCAACAGTGAATCAGCACGCCGATACCTCTCTCGGCCATAAGGGGGCAGTAATGCAACAACAAAACTGCACCTATCCAGTTTAAACCGGATAAGTCTGTCTGTTCGTCCGAACATCTTTTACTTTTCATTTGTTTGTTAGCTTGTTGCTGTGGACGCCTCCATTTAATTTCTATATGTTTTTTCTGTTTAAAAAAAAATCAAGAAAGGTGTAAAAAAACTAAACTAAGCGCAAGTCTGCAGAGTGTGCTGCTGAAAATTTCAAGACTGCTGACATTACGATATCTCAGGCATCAGTAGCACAATGGTCACCAAGAGGAAAGTAGTGATACCAAAGCCTCCCATTCACATCTCTATTACGATGAACATGTCAAATTGTGCAACGAGTAGGAGGAAGCGGGGAAAATATTGTTCTTCAGAGATAGTAGCTTGCAGATGTCAACAGATGGGCACTTTATCCAGGAAGTCACAAACGCTCTTTTATGAAAAACTGGAACTTGCAACATTGTAAACCAGTTAGCGTTTAGGTCGATGCTGAAATTCTTGTTCCAGTTGTTACCTTGATGCACACAGAAGTTTGCTCTATTTTTTTGTCTTCATACAACTTTATCATAGTAATATTTCATATTAGTTACCAATGCAGTCTAGCTATTGGTGAATGGAAGCAGCTGAAAGTCACGTTTATTCTACACGTTATTCAAGCGTTTCTTGTGATTGTCTAGCTGTACAATAGTGATGGTGCTGTTAAAACATTACACTGAAAACATCATCAGTGGCTGTGTTTCCATTGACCATATGTCTTATTCAATGGAAACATTGCAATTGCAAAATATTTTTGACATTAGCGAATGATCGACAAACTTTTGCTCACACTTGCTTTGTACTGAGACTCTGAGCTCTCAGCCGCTGGCAAAAGAGTACTTCCTGGAAACGTGGACTATGTTGAGGTTTGAAATTTGACCCAGTCGCTAACGTTTGTCCGTGAAGTATCTAATGCACCTGTTTGACGCAATGATGCTTGTCGGAGATTGACTGCACTCTAAGCAATCATCCTCTACTGCGAAGACAGAAGTGCCGAGCTTAACAAGATGGTTGTTAATGTTAGTTCAATATTTGGAAGCATGACCGAAATGATTCATTCACTTCCTGCCTCTTTGACTTCAGTTTTCTGATTGGAAAATCTCCTGTAGGGAATCCAAGCAAATGGGAGAAAGCTCAATCCCTGGCTACTGTCAACCACTGTGTGAAACTATGTGTTTATGGTAGGGCAGAGTCCAGTCTTTTGAAGGCCTAGAAAATTATTACTCTGACTTTGAAAAAAACAAAGACTTATGTTTCATACTTGTGAACTTTCTAAGTTTCCTGGTACCAAAATATGGTGACATTTGCAATTAGAGTGAAGTCATTAGTGAGACATATTTGATGTGCCACAGACAGACGGATTTCATTTTCCACGCAATTGCCCCCCCTCAGCTACTCCTCCATCAGTACAAGGTGCAGTCCCACCGTGTGCTTGATATTTAGCCACAGGCTAGTCAGCTGTTAGCCTCTTTAATTTATTTATTTTATTTTTTAATGGCCTACTTTCCAGCCAGGATGAAGATTTTTGGGACCTGGGGGAAAAAACTAGTCCCATAACAGCTCAGTGCCTTGAAGTCATAATTTGTACTGTGGTGCTGCAGATGTTGCACTGTGCATGTATCTCACATGTGATGACGGTCAGAAATGAGTTGGCGAGGAGCCAGGTGGGGTTTAGTCAAGCCAACAACAGATGTGCTGCTGATCCCATGTAAAAGTTATTTGAAGCTCCTGTTATTTCGTGTTTGTGTGTGAATGGATTTACAAATGCAGAGATCAGAAGTGGATAGTCACTTTGGTTTGAGGATAATATTATATAATTAAGCAGAGTAATAAAAATAATGCATTTCTGGCTGGAATAACCACTACTTACTCATTCTGAGTACAGTTGTTGCTTTTAGTTTACAATAAATTATGATGCAAAGTGAGAATTTCTTTAAGTCAATTTAGAAGGATATTAATCTATATAATGTATGTATGTAATTTTTTCTTTAATTGCACAATTGTCACTCTGAAAATGATTTTGATTTAGGCTCAACTGACACCTTATACTACAGTGACTTCAGATCCTTGACAAAAATTTTAATCTTCAATAGTCTACGCTGCCAGGAAGCAATTGTTTCTCAATAGCAAAGATAACAGATGCTTAGAAGTGTAGAACGAGGGGCTGGTTTATACCAGGCTGGCTTAAACTAGGAATGAGATAGGATTTGTTTAACCACACTAGCTTAAACTGGGAATGATATAGAATTTTCTTTTTATCCAGGCTACTTTAAACTAGGAATGCTATCTCAAAAATTAATTTTTATTAATTTTTAAACTAGGAATGAGATAGCATTTTTTTAATCACACTAGCTTAAACTAGGAATGAGATAGCATTTTTTAATCACACTAGCTTAAACTAGGAATGAGATAGCATTTTTTTTTAGCATTTTTTAACCACACTAGCTTAAACTAGGAATGAGATACCATTTTCTTTGTAACCAGGCTAGTTTAAACTAGGAATGGGATAGCCTTTTTTTTAATCACACTAGCTTAAACTAGGAATGAGATAGCATTTTTTTAATCACACTAGCTTAAAGTATTAATTAACCAGCTTTTTTTTTTTTTTTTTTACCAGGCTAGCTTAAGCTAGGAAAGAGCTAGTATTGCCAAACTTTAAAGATACCAAAATACTCACAATGATGGTGTCAGCACAAGTTGTCTGCAATCCCTCAATGCGTACATATCCAAAACATGATTTACACCTTTTTACTTCTCTTTTAATTCATGTAGCGGCTTAATTCCAATGCTCAGCATTTACACCAGCTATTATTTAATTGTTTGGTCCCGACATGTAATCAATCTGCCATTCTCATCAACACTGAGCACTTATTTGGAGTTTGATGTGTTTTAGCAGAAGTAAATGGGGAAACTGTTACCACCCTGGAGTTAAAGTCTCTGAGAATCTGCTCACTCTCATTTTCCCACTTCCTCTTTCGTTCACGGTGCCGCTCCTGATAAACCTACATCAAATGAAGCAGAACAGGGCCTGGATGGCTTCTATCACAAAAGCAGAAGAATGAATATATTCCTTGAGCTACAGGGTAGAGAAATTTAATGACTTTAACACACGCCGGCGATTTAATTGAACGCCTTCAACTTCTGCGCAAAATGCATACTTGGTATCACTCGCAGGTAGAAATGCTGTCAAAAATAAAATAAGAATTCTTCTAACAAATTCTTCACCTAACAAGGCGATGTTACTTCATTTTTTATTAATTTTTTTGATTTGCTTTATTGTGTCATCAAATACAGAATTACTGAACAAAGTGATCCAGTGCTACTGGCATGGAAGCATTGGTATGGAGATGTAATGTTTTTAGTTAAGGCTGAGGAGTTCCCTGAAATACTGATATTAGCCTCAACACTGAAAAACCTGGAATATTCTTACTGCTACTTATACTTTTAAGACTGGTTGATACCTTTTTTTTGTGGACATTTTGAAACAAATTTGTAATGAATACTTTTATTTTATAGCACAATCAAGTATGTATGTCACCTTCAGCTGTTATAAAAATTCTGTATTTATTAATATGACTAAAATAAATTTGACTTGGTGATTTAACGGCTTGTATTTGGGCTTCTGTCTCTTTAAGAAACTCTCATTCTTTCTGAAACTCCGCCTTCTGGAAGTCATCAAAAAGTCATTAACCCTTTAGCAACATTTTTATCAGCATTGCCATGAAGTAAGTAATGAGTTTGGAAGCTTGGAAACTGAAGCTCTGAGGAGGAGCTTTGTCATGGAAGGCGGGGCTTGGTCCACCCAGGCGTTTTGTACAGCTGCATGGTTGCCATGGGAGATTAAAGGATTTCTCAAATATGCATGAAAGAATCAAGGCAACACTTCAGTTCTGTTCTTGATGAAGGAATAACAGTATAACATGATGTAAAACAAAAAAAAAAAATCATATTTTACTTAATACTTTCTTAAAGATCTTCCAAATGCAAAAAAAAATTGTTTTGCATTTATTGTTCATTTTTCTTTTAATATACGCTTGTGACCACTCATTCATCTAACAATTCGAATGGAAGATTGTATTTTCTGCATGAAATGCAAACCCAACGATAATATTTCTCTCAAAATAATGGAAATTCACGAGCAATTTTATAGTTTTTATCATTTGCCTCATCCTGATCTTTCAAGGTAGGATGCTCACACTTTGCAGCAGATGTTATTCATTATCCTGCTGTTTATACACCACACCTTGCTGTAGGCAGCAGCACACTGAGCCAAGAGCTGATTCTATTTATTGAATACACAAGAACAACCAAGCTATTAAAACTTGCCGTCTGAGCAACAGAACAGCAAGGCCAGAGGAGACAATTTTAATATAATTACACAAACCAGTGAAACAGGAAAAACTTCATTTTTTTCCCTTGCTTTGTTCAAGGTGCTGATCATTACTCTCTCTGTTGGTTGGCATGCCAATTTTGGGAGTATTCTTTGCTGGCATTATCTTGTATCCTTGTGTCGAGCTGCGATCGCCTCGCAAGGGAACGGGGAGGTCATAAAATCCAAGAGCCTGAAGCCAGAGCTTTGGAACGTAAATGAGCCTGTATTTCCTCCCCTTTCAAATTAATTGATTCTACTTCAAGAAAAATGAGCAGGAGCAGAAACTCGAACAATGCAAATTACTTTTACAAAGCGAAGGAGTAACTCACTAGTTCCTGGGGTTGCAAAATTAATTTGTCTGCCAAATGAATGCCAGCATTTCCACATATTCATTGATAATTGACTGCTTTTCTGAGCATGACGGCACACTTTGTCATAATCTAATTTATCTTGTGTTAATACTTGATTTTTGGGGTCTATCATTCAGGAATAAACATCTTAATGCCAAAGCCATGTTTCCTTGTTGAGTCAAACATGACTACCGTTGCCAAATCAGTGCTTCATCTGTGAACAATATTTAATATTGAAGAACCATTTTTAGCTTTCAATTACATTCCTCTCTATTTAAAATCATGACCAATCAGATGGTGACCTTCACAACTCTGGGATGATTGTAAGGTATTGGCATTTATCACAGCCAAGGTGGTTTTATTATAATTAAGGTTCTGTAAAAATGCTTTGGCTCCCATTTTTTGTTTTTTTTCCACAATTTGACATTTTGTGACAATGTGATTCAAAAATGTTATACAAGAACAAAATACAAGAAATTAGAATCAATTTAATTTAGAAATACATAAATCACATCCTAAAGAACTGGCTAGTTGTACAGCTGGTAAATCAAGGATTGCTTTGAGAAGTTCAATGCAGGGTTAGGTAATAAAACTATATATAGTCAATCATATTATTGTTCAGTGCATTTCTAAAAACTGGAAAGATACATTTCTATTTCTACAAACGGTCATTACTTTGACCTTTTTTACAAAAAGTTTCAAGAACAAAGCTTGTTGTAAAAGAAAACCATATAATGGTGAATTCTAGTTGAATATATCCTCACTTCACTTCACTTTTTAGATTCGCTTTTAGTGAAAATACATATTTTATTTGAAAACTAAGCGTCTTCTCTTGAAATGTGCTCATTTGTGTCTTACCACGTAAAGTTCCCATAAAACACACAAATGTTTGTTTGTGACGCGACAAAATCTCAGCACATTTTGCAAGCAACTCAATCGGTGCCACACATCAGGTAAACCTCTTATTTTATTCTCAATTATTAATCTTTTAGTTTTGCTCCGAACTGAAGCCTCAGAGATCAACAAAGACATCGATTTCAGTCAAGAGCTCACGCGGCTTCCATTGTGTTGGCCTATTTTTTGCATTGTTGTTGCCTATGTGTAGTTTTCCCTTTCGAGTCTCACCAAAAAAAGAAAGACTCTTGATTCTCTCCCTGAATTTGAAATTAAAATGAATATTAATCAATTCCCCTGGCAAGTCTCAACCGAAGTGAGAATTGAGTGAAGCTGCAAGATGTCTTACTGAAGAGCAACCCCCCTGCTGCTCCTCTATGTAACATGGTTTTCCACATCTTAAAGGAAGCAGGGGAGGGAAAAAATGGTGAGGTCTGTTTTTTAAATTTTTTTTTTTTTTTTTTTTTTTAAAGACAGGCCTGACATCACGGTTGACAAAGCAGAAATTGTATTAAATGTATCTTTATTTTTATATGGAAGCCCTCAAAACTCTTTTTTGGGATGGAAACCACGTGGCCCACATTCTCAGGTTTGTTCAAAACGCTGATGCAATCTTGTGCCTGGAATTTCGGAGAGCAGCAGGGGTCCCGGCGGGGGGTAAATCTGCTAAGGCTTCTGTCAAACTGCAGACACATCATGAAATCGCACGGCGCTGACAAGACGCTGCATTTTATTCCTGACGGTTTAAACAACAGCGGCAGCAGCTAATTACAAGCTTAGCATTTCTGTTAACACTCTGTTCATATTTCGGGGAGTTAAAAAAAAAAGTAGTTGAATTGCGAGTGAGGATTAGGTTACATTCCACATCGGTCATTTAACATGCTTTGATTTTAATAGAGGGGGTTCTGCAGGAAATTTGCATGGTGTGTGTGGAGAGGAGTGGAGGCTGCTGAGATGTCTGAAAGCTTGGGAGACCATGCATGTTGCTGTGCCCTCTGGGAAACTAATGACCAATGCACAGAGGCGATGCAATGAGGATCCCCAACACAGCTCTGGCTCTCTCTCTCTGGTCGAGGGGATTTTCTCCAGTAATTGAACTTGAGAGTGGCTGCACATACAATTTAGGAGGAATATAACTGTGGTGCGATGCTGGATGATGCCTGCATACTACAACGTGTTTAGTGTGTCTATTAGCTTATGTTTTTGACTGGAAACATAACCAAAAAATACTATTCATTTTGTTAACTATGCATATAGTTATAACATACGGTATAGTTTAATTGCAGACAGCGTCATCTATTTTCAGTTTTAAATGAAGACAAAAATTATCCTAAAATTTCATAAAGACCAATTGTAAAAAAAAACCAAATTAAGTCATTTGTTTTTGTCCTTTTTGACGCTTATTGCTTTTACTTGTGTTTGTCTATGATTAACTTCTGGTTTGATGCTTTTATTTCGAAAGGACAGCAGCAGGAAAATTCTCTCTCCAATAGACCTGCAAAGAAAAGAACCTGGGTTTCAGCATTTCTCCAATCGAGATTATTCGCCAAGATTCACCTATCACTCATGTAAAGCCCTTTGAATTGCCTTGTTGCTGAAAATGTGCTATAAAAATAAAATGACCTTATCTTAGTATTTCCATGCAAATCTATCATTCAACAAAAATGTTACTTGTATATTTTATCCATGTTTGCTTAGTGACATTGTCATGTTTTTTTTCTTCCCCAATCATCTAAACTCCCAACTTCATTAGCTGCTCAGCACATGTTAGCCCACAGGATTCACATGTCAGTAGATCCACAGTCGCAACAAAATGAGTCACCCTGGGGAAGTGATTTAATGAAGTGGTTTAAATTGCTCTAGGCATAGATGAGTGCCCCTTTCGTAGCAGTCCCATGAGATAGCAGATCCAAGCGGCAAAGACGTATTTGTTTTTTATGCTTTTCTATTTTGTCATTTTCCCTTGACTTTTGGACCTGATTGTTGGTGTGAATATGCAAGCATGGTTTGAAATCCAAACAGAAATGGAAACCAGTAAAGGGCCCTTGTTTGCTTTTCTTAGCACGGCGAGGAAAAGTTTTCAGAGTTTGGAGTCGTAAAAATATTTGCATGCGTCGCGTCGCTGGAGACCCTGAGGTGGGGGGGCTGCCTGTGTCATTGGGCCCCTGCTTCACTCGTTACTGAGGCTTCCAGCTGTTTTACACCGCAAAAGTATTCCTTTATTTCCATCTCGCTGTGTTGTTTTTATCCCCAAAAATTGACTCGTGATAGAATGAATTCACTTAAACACAGCAGCGGATGACTGTAATTAGCCAGAATCCTCCAAATTACCCCTGATCAGAGATAGCACTTCAGATAGTGAGTTATTTTCCAAACCCATCCTCGGCCTCACAGAGTTAAATTATGCATGCAAAGTCACTTTGGCTTAGTTTATGTATTCATTTAGGAGTTTTATACACACATTGTTTTTGTTCTTAAGTTTGATTGTCTCTAGTGGCTTTTATTTGATAGTGAATTAACATCAAGATGGGCAATGAGAGAAGGGGGAAGACAAAGCTGACCAGGCTGGGAATCGAACCTGTGACGGCCTCCTTATGTGGGTTGTCCTTAACCACTGCACCCCTTTACACAAATTGTTCAATTTCAAAGCAGGATTTCACCAAAAGCCAAAGGGTTAAACAAAGCAGCGAGTTGATCCAAAGAAGACTGACTTTTCTCCTGACAGATAAAGCTCTGACAGAGAGATCACTGCAGGATGTTCAGACTCTGATGATCCACAACATCCATAAATATGGATTCAGAGGCTGAAACAATTGGTGACAAAGATAATGATCGTCTTCAGAAGCAGCACCGATCTTTTCATTTTGCTTCCATATTGCTTGTGTGAAATGTCCGTAAAACAGTCATACAGAAGACACACAAATCGGTGTTGTACATTAAACGCTCTGCAAAGTGCATACCCATATAGGAGAGGACTTTTTTCTCTATGAATAACTGAATCGTGTGTTTTAATGTTCATCCATTCAGCGAGTGTGATGTGACTTGGTCTTTGCACTTGAGAGACGATTCAACAGACGTTAAAGCAGTAACTATGTAGCCATTTGCTGCTTTGAGAGGATCCACTCACTGTTCGTCCACATTGATGCTAATCGTTTTTAGCAGAAATGGAGGAATTTGTGGTTTTGCGGGTCAACAAAACCAGCAACACCACAGATTTGTTTCCATTTAACTAAAGAGTTGTGAATATGCAAACATCTTAATTTGAAGAAGTACAAAACAAATTCAAAATTATTATTGGTCATTATTCCTGGATTTAGTGAATAAAAGTACTACTTACTATCCTAAAAGATGAAAATCAAAAATTGTTTTTTTAACAATGCAAAGCCTGGATGTGTCCATTGATACTGTGCATGTAAACATGTGTTTTATGTTTATAATTTATGCCTCATAGCCAGAATATCTTCGGTTTAAATGTCAGGAAGAAAACCTGGACTTTTCCTGCCCATGTTGGTTTTCTGTGGGCACTTTCCATTCTAGCTGCGCTGGATTAATTGGCCACTCTAAATTCCCTTTAGGTGAGGCTGTGCGCCTGTATAGGTGTCTGTTCAATGTGTCTATGTGTTTGCCCTTTGGTCGACTGGTAGCCTGTCCGAGGTGTAACCCTCTAATTGCATCTGCTTGTTGGATGCTAAAAAGGGCCTCAAACCTCCATGACCTCAAGCATGATGGAACGTGTAGTGGGAAAAAAAACGTGCAGTTAAAAAGTTCATAGTTTGGTGTCAAATGCAATTTGTCAAAGCTTTGCTGCTTCTTCTTGTCTTTTTCCCCACAAACAAAGCCTCTATTATGTAACTGAGGTATTTGTTTTTCTCAGAGCTAATAAGATTTCTTGAGGGTTCTGGGAATTAAAAAAATGATCTTGTCAAGATAAAAACAGAAGACAAGCAAGATTTATTACTAGTGCATGTAAAGAAATGAATATTGCATTAAAGTTCTATGATTTTTGCCAGTTTTTTCAGAAAATAAAACCCATGTAGTATATATAATCTTCATACCAAACCTTTCATCATAAGGTTTGGTATGAATTTGACCATAATCATCAAATTCTTGTGAATTTGATGATTATGACTTAAAGATGATGAAAACTCAAAATTCAATGTCTCACAATTTGAATACTGTGAAAAATGTCATTAATGGAAACTAATGGTGTTACACCCTAATCAGCTAATTAATTCAAAACAGCAACAAGGAGGCACAGAATCCACCATGCTTGAAATCCAGTGTGACTGTGACCATCACCACAGTCATGGTTCTGGTCAAATGGGTTTTCTGAAGTCCACAGACCACGCAGCTGGTTACGCTTCCTTCTACTGACAAGCTGTGTGGAGACAATACATTTTTTTTCCCAGTGTTGCTTGGTACCTCCTCACACTGCCAAAGCTACCAAAAGCTGGTTCAATGGCCATGGTGTTCCTGCTCCAGGTTGACCTTTAACCCTATAGAAAGTCTGTTAAGACAAACATGAGAGACATCAGATCCAACATGTCAGATGACCAGAAGGCATCTGGGCTCCCATTACACCTACGCAGAACCACAAGCTTATTGTCTCTGTGCAACGGTGCATTGATGCAACAATTTATGAAAGAGGACGCCAGAAGCCTGGCATTAGTGCCTAAAACATCAATTTTTGATTGGGGACACAGATTTTGGGTATTCTTTACCTGAAACTGAAAAACAACAACAAAAGCTTGAAATATTTTATACTGTGAAATGAATCTCTATAAAATGACTGTCTTACTTCTGACCAAACAAAAAAAATCTCACTTCACGCAACATTCCAAATTTCTGATATTTCCTCTACTATTGTATGGCTGAGTTGTCTTGCAGATTGCCACACAAGACCTTGAAAAACACTTTAAAACCAATTTTATGTTCAAACTATTGAGTTCGCTTCACCGTCGTTCACGGAAGACGATGCAATTTGTCGAAGAAATAACTGCACAGGTGTTGCTGTAAACTCTCGCCTTGGTGAACAGTAGAGCTTTGGCGCAGGGGGTAGGGGGGGACACCGAAATAGATTCTCGCCATAATTAATGTAATTGTTTACACCTGTGTTTGACAAGCCATGCCATCCACAGCAAGGGGCAGACTGACTGCCCAGCTCGTTTTAAACCTGCAATAAACTACGGAGGGATAATGAGGGATTAGAAACAGGTGTCAGAACTCCAGGGGTGAATGTTGTGGAGCTTTTATCCGTCTATCCGACTAACGCCTCCTAACAGCGTACGCTGCTTTGTTCGTTCTACTCAGAGAGCAATATTAGTTAAAGGGAAAGCGGTCCCTTGAGAAAATCAGAAATACCGTCTGCTCGTAATCTAATCACATTCCTATCATGCTTTATAACCGGGCATCATAAAGCTCTGTTGTCTCAGACTCCTTTAGATTATGCATAATTCTGTAGTGGTTGCACACCTTCTCCTGACTGGAATATTAATGATATGAACTGAGCACCTCATCACGTACCTGCAGGCTGATTCATGCTCACACATAAAAATCAGCAAAAACACAGAAGATAAATATAACAACAACTAATGTATGTTACAGTATCACAAAACATATTCAGTTTCTGTTTTACCCCATTCTTGGTACGCTTGGTTGTTGCTAGGTTACAAGGTTTTGCTGGTCTAGTTCGATCAGAAAGGGTTACTTAACTCTGGATCTGGACATGTTGGTATAAAACCGGTGAAGATGGAATAAGATCAGTCACATTAGCTGAGTTTGCATTACAAATGGGAGCAAATCTTTGTATTTCACTAGTGTAAAAAAACAACAACACAATTCTGCAATTGCAGTTTTTCCATTAAATAGGAAATCAAATTATAATCACATGTGAATAAGTTCACTTATTCACATGTGATTAATCATTATAGATCATGGCAACAACAGATGTGAACAGCTACATGAGATTATATATGCTTTGAGAGCTCTGAGCCAGATGCTCATTGTCTGGGAAAAACTGAAAAACTTCATCCTCCTACCACTTCCTGTCGTCTTCTGTGTGGTTTTTGCCACCTGTAATAGCTGCTGATCATGTGAAGCGGAAAAAAAGTGTTTCCATTGCAGTTTTGCTAAATTATTCATCAATTTCGATAAGGCTGGAAAAAAAAGAAGAAACAAACTTGAGTTTTGTCAAAACTGGTGTGTTTCTCTTAAGCACATTTATTTTTGCTACTTCTATTTGTGTAATTTTCTGGTTAATAGAAACAAATCTCTAGACAAATCTCTAGATTTGTTTCTAGAACTCATCTGTAAAGGAACAATTTGATGTGCTTTGCCCAAAATGACTGTTAATTTGTAACTTCCTAATTCTAACTACAACAATTAAAGTAATCCTTCCCTCTTTACGTCAGCAGGAATCTGTTTTTTTTTTGTATGCCCTGGAAAGAGTTTGAGGTGAAATTAAGACATAAAAGTTTGACTTAGAGAGGGAGTCAAAAAACTGAACTTCCTTGAGGTTTTAAATGTAGTTTTAAACAGAGGCTCAAGTTACCTCAAAAAACCTTTCATCCTGTTTTACAGAGCAGGGCTCTGGTCTGCTGAGAGACAATGAATAGTGCTAATTTATTTAACAAAGTTAATAATTCATACAACAACATGGTAAAACACCTCTAGACACAATGGTAAACATCTGAGAATAGCAGATTTTACATGTTTTGATGTACATGAAAGGTCAAACATGGAGCAAATTTAGACTGACATGGGATATCAAGCTCCAATAGGCCTTAACTTTGTGATTCATCATTATGTTGTCTTTAGCTGACATTATGCAACTGATTTTATGTGTAAAAAGATTCTGAGTCATTTATTTTTGTTATTCTCATTATTTAATCCTTTAGTTAAAAAAGGAGTCAAAGACAGAAATAATTAAGTTCAATAGCTGCTTGCCGAAACACACACTCCTGTTAAATGATGTCTTGCCATAAGTTCTCCAGTGTTCAGTTCAGTTCACATTTATTTTGCTGTTATTTCCAACATTTAAGCTTAAGGACAGACACTTAGTGCGGTAGCCCAAATATTTTCATTGAGCCCACATACCCACTCCAATTTGATCAGTTTCCTTTAACCAACATCTTTTTATTACAAGATGTGCCCTTCCTTGTTGCATCTCTCTGATTTCCTGCCTTGGAAACATTCAAGGTGTTACGTATTCAGATCCTCGTCGGTTTGTTTTGTTTTTCAAAGCTCAGTCAGACTTTCTTGCTTCAGAACAATTCAGGATTTCTCTTCACATACACAATAAGAACATGTTCAGAAAAGCCTTGAATGAAAGTCTAGATTACACCTGTAATATTGAAACAACTGTAAATCCTTTGTGACGCCCGATGGCATGTTGTTCAACATGTTACATGCTACACGGCCTAATGTGCTACTGGGTGAAGTTAAACTGCCTTAGGCTTGACTGTGCAGAGTCCTCTGGTTAAAACATGTTTCACCAGCCGTACTCTCCTACTGTACAGTCCCAAGAGTCATTATTTCCGTCATGCACAGACAACGCTGTAGACTACAGAGCCACTGTTCCTCTCCAGGTTACCAACAGAATGTGAACAATCACTTGTTTCTGCTAAAGCGATAGGAGTGGCAGTAGGTCAGGATTACTGAGAGATGATCAGTGTTGCAAAAATAAACTTGGATTGGGTTTTATGTGTGTTGGGGTGAAGTTACACAAAGGCAATTATTTTAGTAATCAAGTAATCTATTGATTATTCTTTCGATTAATCGAGTAATTGAATACAAATTGTGATAAAGTAAAAATATTGGTAAATTCTGCCAGAACAGCTGTATTAATATCAGGCCAAATTTTCACATCGGCGCGTCCTGAACTTACTTTTTTGTAGCTTCGAAAATTGACTTTTGGCAAACTACAATCAGGACTTTGTGGCTTTCTTCTTACCTTGCTTTTATAGGAAGGACAGATTTTGTGGAGTGCGTGGCTTGTAGTTATTTGAGTTTGTTGGTTTATCAAAGACCAACCAGCTCACAAAACTGGGGATTCCCCCCACTACCCCATTTTCAGTAAACTATTCATGACACAAATAGTACATTTTGTCAGGATCTGTGTTTCTCTGTGTTTATTTTTGAGTTTCTGTGTAGTCCTGTTCCCTGTGAGTCCTGTCTCTGCGTCTTCCCCGTTAATTGTTTCCCAGGTGTGTCTCGTTCTCTTGATTACCCCTTGTGTATTTAGTCTCCCCTGTTGTCTCTGTTCCTCGTCAGGTCCTCGTCAAACTTACGTCATGTGTACCTGTTTCCTCGTTGCTCCTCCTTTGTCCTGTTCCGCTGGTTTTTTGTTCAATAAATCATCCATCCTCATCATCTTAACCTGGGTTTCTGCATCTCCTCACCACTACAAACCCGCACATCATGACAGAAGGACCCGACCTCACAAGAGGTGAGGACGCCAGCGTCTGGGGTAGCGAGGCTTGGTTCCAGCAGCAGCTGGAGTTGGCTCAACGGGATCTCTACAAGGACGTGGAGATCTTGCCTTCTCCGCTGCTGCTGGAGGAACTGGGTCTCGCCTCAGACCTCGACGTACCCAGGCGACGCAGGCAACGACGGAGGCAGCGGCGGGAGTCAAGAACGGAGTTCTGTGGGGAGACTCCGGCCAGCCATAATCCCTGGTTGGGAACTCGGCTGGCGATCTGTCCGCCTGGAGTCGGACCCCACCGTCACTGCCACCCTGAGCCGCCGGAGATCCCGGCCACTGGGTGGCGCCGTCACCGCTGCCCTGTGTCCCCGGAGGTCCCGGCCCCTGGGCCGCGCCATCCTGAGCCGTCGGAGATCCCGGCCCCTGGGCCGCGCCGTCAACGCCGTCCTGAGCCGCCGGAGATCCCGGCCCCAGGACCCTGCCTGCAGCCGCCCCCGGTCCCCGCGCCGAGGCGGCGTCTGTCTCCGCCCCCGGTCCCCGCGCCGAGGCGGCGTCTGTCTCCGCCTCCCGAGTTCCCTGTGGCTCCGCCTCCCGAGTTCCCTGTGGCTCCGCCTCCCGAGTTCCCTTCTCCCGAGTCTCCGCCCCCAGAGTCCGCTCCTCCAGAGTCTCCGCCCCCAGAGTCTTCAGCCGGCCATCCTGCTGATCCTCCCGAGCTTCCAGAGTTTGCTTCTCCTGGCGATCCAGAGAAGGCTCCACCAGAGTCTCCTCGGTTCCACCTGCGCCGTCGGCTGAGACCGCCTCCACGTCGGTTGAGACTGCCTCCGGGACCCCGCCTCCTTCGCTGGGGACGCCCGCCGGACCCGCCTCCGGGACCCCGCCTCCTGCGTCGGGGACGCCCGCCGGACCTGCCTGCGGGGCTCCACCTCCTGTTCCGTGGGCGGCCCCCGGACTGTTTTCTATGTTTGGATTATGTTTTGTTCTCTGGATTCTTGCCCTCCTGCCGTCGCCCCTCCGCGCACCCTGTTGGGTCATTTTGTCTTTTGGACTGTTTTTTGTTTGGGGCATCTGGTAGCTGCCCTTGAGGGGGCGGGGGTACTGTCGTGATCCGTGGTTTTGTGTATTTATATTTGAGTTTTCTGTGTAGTCTTGTGCCCTGTCAGTCCTGTCTCTGCGTCTTCCCCGTTGATTGTCTCCCAGCTGTGTCTCATTCTCTTGATTACCTCGTGTGTATTTAGTCCCCCCTGTTGTCTCTGTTTCTCGTAGTGTTTTCGTTGTGTATACCCGTTACCTGTCTGTTTCCCTGTGCCTCCAGTTTTGTCATTAAATATCAGTTTCATCACTTCATTCTGGGTCTGCCTGCGTTCTACTCACCTCATCCAGACCACACCATGACAACAAAAAATATATTCAATGAAAAAAATAGAGAAATTACATGATGAAGCACATACATTAAGCCAGTCGTTCCCAAACTTTTTCTCCTGAGCCCCCCCAATGGTTTCCAAACATTTTCTGGGCCCCCAGAAAATGTTGGATTACACAGGGGGGCCCTATGTAATCCATAGGGCCCCCCTATGGATTACAAATGGTTGTCTGTTCGAACCAATGGTTGTCTGTTCGAACGTATATTGTCCATGTTGGAGCTATTTATTCTTTATTTTTCTTTATCCATTTGAATTTTGTTAGTTTATTCATAAATGTATATTTTTTGT
>CAEGAF010051928.1:0-37060 GCA_903067075.1 Micropoecilia bifurca
TGTGTGTGTGTGTGTGTGTGTGTGTGTGTGTGTGTGTGTGTGTGTGTGTGTGTGTGTGTGTGTGTGTGTGTGTGTGTAAAATGCCCACTTTAAAGATAGGCTACACCACAAATGCAGAACCACACACATGCTAGCAGGACCCATATTTACATTTTAAAAGTAGCAGTCTGCTGCCTGTTTTGCACGCATAGATAAAATTATCACGCCACGATGGAATGAAGGGCTGGAAAGAAAGCTTCAAAACAAAACAGGACAAAGATAAGTGGATGGTCTTATCTAGGAGAATCCATCAAACCAACCGGAAAATTTAGAGGTATTTAAAAAATCCTAAAAGTCCTACAGAGGAAAACACAACAGAGATATACATTATTACCTGAATTCCCTACAGACTTCCAGAATTGTTTTGGCTGACAGAAACATCTGAAGACAATTCTCTCTATTTTGTTCAGTGCTATATTTTTATTTGTCTTTGATTAAAGTGGGTACTGAAGGAAGTTCTTAAAGCAGCACTTATTTGTCTTTGGTTGCAGGTTTTGTCATCTGCAACTTGTTCATGACATAAACACCCTGATAAGTATAAAATGAATTCCATACATGCGCACATGCACACCAAGTTGAAAGCCCTGGTTTCCCAAGCTTGTTTGGAGTGGATGCTGAAGCACCATGAGAAAAATAAGATTCTAGATTATTTTATTAATTTCCCATAGGGACATTATATTGTCCAGTTCACACAAAATAATAAAAATATTTTTAAAAATAGAGTAAAAAGAAATTAAAAGCAAACTCTTGAAAGAATCATATGTTCAAAATACAACAAACAGTGAAAAAACAATCAGCCAGGTTCCTTTTTTATCCAAACATCTGCAGCTCACTGGAAATGATTTCTTTTTACACCATTGTCTGTAAACGTGACTGTCAGGGGACATGCAGTTTTGCCAACATGTAACGTTATGTTAACGTCTTTAAAATCCCCTTTGTTGCAGTTTCTGAAGCTAAGTGGATCCTGAACACTTTTGGATACCTAAATGCATGGAGTTGCAGTCGAATGATTGTCTCAGTTATTATTGGTGTTAAACAATAACTAAATAAAGTGGCTGGTAAGTGTAAAAATCACTTACCATTAAGTGTAAGTATTTGTAGACAAATCAAATTTTCTGAGAAAGTCTCGTGTTTATTGTAATTAAGGAGCACCGAAGGTCAAATTAAATATTTCGATCAAGTGACCTGTTTTCAGACAGAACTATAAGTCAGCCATCAAAAAGTTCCTTCAGTGTGTTCATCAAACCTCTGCAGCGACCCAAGAAGCAACTTTTTAAATTATGTTTAATATGTTCAGACACTGCACACACAATCTTGTGACTTCGTCACCGTCCAGCTTGAACCTGTTGGACTATTGTTTGTGCAACGCCCAGCAAAGCAACCGGACGTTTACCTCCATTACCTCCCCATGTTTACCTCCGCGGTCGGCTCAGAATAGCCTGTCACTCAGCAGCCACTGTTCACTCGTTTCCTCCAATAGCGTGACTCTGCGGCACAAAGGGGCGGGTACTGGATTAAAACAGGACAGAATGAGGAAAACAAGATGTGACAGAAAGGAGGGTTTCACAAAGGACAGGAAACCCAGAGACATATCAGAGCGAACCGAAGGGAGAGATGGAGGGACAGATAGATGGCGGAGGGCCGAGAGGTGGAGACGCAAGCGAAGCCAAGTGGTGAATGAGGTGAAAAAAAATGAATGAGACAGAGAAGAAGGAGAGGGAAAGAGAAAAGAGGAAGGAAATTGGAAGCACAGAAAATATTAACAGCGGAAGAAAGTGCAGATGTTGTAGTAAACAAAGACATCAAGGGACGACAAAGAAAGAAGAGAATCAGGCAAAGCTACGCCTCTTACACCTTTGAAGTCCACTTTAAGATTCAAAGGAGTTTGTTGTGATTATGATATGATTTGATAAACAGTAGTGTCCGAGCAGATGAAGTGGTGAAAGCTTCCTAATAACAGAACTGAGTCAAAGCTTTTGGATTTTAGCAGCATTAGTCAGCAGGCTGACAGACGTTGCTTTTGATCTCCGGGTCACGTTTTACAAGGTCCCAAGCTGAGGGTGAGGAGGGATATCACACTCATCTCTCCAGAGAAGTATAGCATGTCAACTCTGGGTTTTAAAGAAAGATAGCCATCAGAGCATTTTGCCTATACAGAATGTAGCAATGTATGTTGGATTTATAATTTCTTGTCATTATCGCATATATAAAAAAGCTGTTCACTAGACTTCAGCCAAATTAAAAGCAACTGTATCTTAAAACAGACCAAAATTGAAAAGGTGTCACACACTACCGTTGTGTTTAACCTTTCAGGGTTTTTTTTAAAATCCTTATCAAAGATCTGGATCAACCCTCATTGGTTCCACTCCACTTTGCCGTTATTAGAGTCTTTAAGGGCTTTTTTTAAAGGCACAATTCACCTTCAGAACAAAAATATTGTAATGGGAGAATGTGTGTGATGTGTTCTTTGGTACCAGTTTACGTTCAGGTAATTGCAGAACAATTCAAACCTGAAAACCCTTTATGTGAAAAATAGTCCCTTTTCTTTTAACTGGACTGCATGTCTGCTGTGGATCCTTCAGCAAAGCACGAGAAAGAATCCAGCGCGCTCTCTTTACTGTAACATATGTGCGTTTGCCAGGAGAAAATCCAAAAATGAGATGAAAGTGTTGTGTCAACACCAACAGCAGGCTTTTAAAAGAGATTGGAGTTTGTTTAACTGTGTTAGTCAGTCAGCTGACAGACCCAGCTTTGAAGATAAAGTTGCGCTCTTGTGATCAGAGCAAAACCTTAAAACAAAGAGGAGGGAAATCGACCGGTGCATAGAGTTTAACAACTAAAAGGAATGTTTTTCTAGTACCGTAACAACTGACAAAAAAACAACCCACTTTTCCTTGTTGTTGTCTTGTACTCTTACCGTCATCCTTTTGATGAAGGTTAGTAATGGGAAAAAAAAACATCCCAAAAGGATTTAAAACCAGGTATAACATTATGGAAACAATTTCAAGTCAGCTCAAACACTTGTAAACCCAGTGGACAGATGTAAAATCATGTTGTTTTCAATTATATTGCATTGCAAAGTGCTGACTATATTGAAACTAGAATCAAAAGGTGCAGCAGCTTTTTTTCCCAATGGGGCTCAGGGAAGCAGAGGTGGAACGAACAAAGACCCAGCTGATCATATTCCCCTAAAACCCCCCCAAAAGATGCGATGATTCCTTTGGAGATCTCTAAATTTAACAGAAGTTCTTCAGTCTTCAACAAAACCTATTCTTTCTGAAGTTAGTTATTTTTTTTTGCATCTTCTCCTTACAGTCTTGGGCGTGTCACTGTGTAGAGTAGAAGTCTAATGTCACCGGCCACTGAAGCTTATGTAGTCCAGATGTGGTACTGCTTCTCATCCAAACGGGCCCTGCTGGAGTTTCACTTTTTATGGCAGAGCAAGACCCAAAACTCCTTGGTGTTTACTGTGGTTGTCATGGTGATGGGCTTCTGGAACTGAGATGAAAAAGGAGATTGTGAGGGGTAAAGAAAACAAGAGACGATGCACATTTAAAATAGACAGCTTCTAAGAGGAGTTGCAGTTAGATTTTGTAAGCAGCTCAGTAATATTGCTGGAGTTCTGGACTATGAATATTTTCTTTTAGGTCAATTTGTGAAGAGTGAAAGGACCCCCATTTTCATGGTCTGTTGTACCATTCAAACCCATCACTGCCACACATACTTTCTGTCAGAGCTGGGGTAATCAAGGGAAAGCTTTGCACTGGACAAAGACACATGGAGGAGAAAGCGCACACACACACACACACACACACACACGCACACACACACGCACACAAGTCCAATCTTTCACCATTGATTCTCCCTGACATCAAACTCAGTGATCTCAGATGCACTTCCACATAAATACAAACACACACACACAGACAGAGACGCTGACACACCCGTACCGTCACACTTCCAAAGAGCGAGATAAGCCACTGCATGTCATGACCAAACTAAAAGCAACTGTTGCAAACAAAACTGTATTTGTAGGCTGCTAGGATGTTTTTTTTAAGAAGAGGGAAACCAAACCCAGAAACAAACAGTGCCACTGGTCACGAACCTTGACATCATAGCTATAAGCAGTTTAAAGTCAAAAGCTTTTTTTTGGCATTGGCATCATTTTTAATTGTCATTACAAGTCATGAAAGTAAGTGGTTGTTACACGCAATAATTTATAATTGCTAAGAAATGACTCCCACTATTGAAGAAATCCAGGATTTTCATGAATGGATGGGTCAGAATTTTGTCCAACTTAATGGGACAGAGACATAAGTTTTTCAACTTCAACTAAGCCTCGAAGGGACTAAAGAGCACAGAACATATGCAGATCTATGCCTAATTATAGGCACCGGATGAATTTTAACCAAATAAAGTCTGTCGCTAAGTCAGCCTACTACCATTATAAAAATACATTTAAAATGCCACAATTAAAGATTTTCTATTAAAACAGGACACAGAAAAAACTGGTGCATGCTTATGGCTTTAATAGGTTATATTATTGTAATGATGTCTTGACTGGTCTTTGTAAAAGTCAACTACAGCTCATTCAAGAGGCTGCATCAAGAGTTCACAAAAACGGATAACAGTATATCAGTTGTTATGTCACTTCACTACGTCCCAGTTTGTAAAAAGATCTTCTTTCTGGTTCATAAACATCCAGAAGATGCTGATCAGACATTTACCAAATAAGCCTGTCTGGTCATCAGAGATCACCTCATCTTTTGTTCTCAGGACCAGAACAAAACCAGGGGAGCTAGCATTGGTTTCTATACCAGCTACCTGAAAACCTGACATGTCAAGAATCAGAGCTAAAACCACAATCTTTTCCTGAGGCATAGACAGTGTAGGTCAAACGCTGCTTTACTATATTATTTCCATGTATCTTATACATTTGTCAGCATACAATTGTCATTTTGACATCCTTTTCAAGTTTTAAATGTGTAATACATGTTTTTGATATATTTTGTGTTTTTTAATAGTCTGTTATCTCCGTTTTGTCATGTTACCACACCAATGACAATGTTTTTTTAAAAGGATTTTATGTGAAAGACTGACAACAGTAGCCCATAATTGTCCTGGGACAAGAAAGGTTTAATTTTGGTTACGCAAGAATTACATTCATGTACTTTGATACCTCTGAATACACTCCTGTTCATCTAATTGCTTTCAGAAGCTAAAAACAACAACAACCCCACCTCCCCTAAAAAAAACAGTCCATCTAAGTCTTATTAATTTTTTTTATCATATTAAAGTTACATAGATTACATAAACTGTCACTTCAGACAAACTGGAACGTACCAACCACCTGGTGAAACATGGCGGCAAAACTGGTGTCAACAGTGACATGTCAGACTTGATGGGAAGATGATTGGTGTTAAATAAATGTCATGTATCACATGTAGGAAAAGGGAGACATCTTTCTTTTGTTATTTACATTTTACACTTGCCTGGCTGCGACTCCACTCTGTGTCAGCTCTAGACAACATTTCATTGCGCAATATTAGATCTTTACATATTGTATGTAAAATTTGTTGTCCATTTAGCTCGTATGTTTAGCTCGTATGTTTTAGTGCTAATGTGTTTAAATTAGCTTGTTTCACACTCTTCTGTTTGAGGTCAAGCACACCCACTGCCCCATTTCATCTTAAAGGGCCAGTTCTAGAGGGGCCTGAAGTATCAGATGTCATAAAAACACAGATCAGACCCAAAGGGATTGCCAGTCTTTCTTCTTGCCTCTATTCATAAATTATTTTTTTTTTACTCATGTATTTTGACTCCTTTCTTTAATTGCCAATTGTTTAAACTTCTATTCTCACAAAGTAACCCTCTAAAAAAAAGAGAAAAATGCCGACATGAACTTACTTCAAGCTTTGTACTTGAAACAGGAGTTAATTATAGCTCCAAGATAAAATTATCCAATTCACCGCAGTTCTTAAACTGAGAAAAATGCAGCACTGGTTGTCTCTGAAATTAATTTGGATTAATTTCTTGTTTCATTAATGCTGTTGTTGTTTTTGTTTAATGGTATAAACTATGTTAGTGAGAAAAGATTTGTCTCATCAGGTTCTTTATAAATATTAATGTATAAATAGTTTTAGCTTTAAGGATTTGTTTAACTGCTCTTCTGTAGCATAACATTAAAATGTAGCCAAGTTTATGTCTTTCTATAATGAGAGTCAGATGGTGTGGATGTCTAAATAAATAGAATTGAGCCTCCAAATTGAGACCTGTGCTATTTCACAAGGTCCCTGGTGGCAGCAGAGGAAAAGATGAAACATGCTGATAAGCGTCAAACGGAGCACATTAAGTTAAATGCATCGCACAGGAAAGGATGATTATATGTTTTTGTGTGTTTTGGGGGCATGAGAAGTATTTTTCTATGAAAAGAGCCATCTATTAAAGTTTAAAGATTAACTTTGAATATCTACACCAGCCTTTGTCATCTAATACTGCAGAGCTCTTAAATGCTTTGCAGAGAAAGGCAGTCCCTACTCTCCAACTCTCAGAGTGTGGATTAAAATATTGCATCCAACACAAGACTATCAGATCAAATAGGTAAATCATATTGACAAATCACCAACTTAAGTGTTTCTAAGTCTTATCCACATAATAACAAAAGGTTTTCCCAAAACAGTCTTTCTTTTAAATAAAAAAAACCCTCAGAAAACCCAGAATAATTCCAAGGAATGTCTTCCTCCACATCCAAAATAAACCAAAGCACGTAAAGTTTTAACACATGTCACTGAAATAAGCAAAATGCAATTAAAAACCAATTAAAGATACTATTTGGCACATTTTATGTTCTTGAGAGCTAGACTGTGACATTATCATTATCTATGGAAATACCAACAAATTAAAAACACTTTGGAGATATTTGCTTTCACTTGTCTGAACACATATAAAAACGTAAATAAATAAAGTAATTAATTAATTAATTTTGAGGCCCTCGAAACCTAAGGTCTTTGTGAAGCCCTTGCTATTGTCCAATCAGGTGGCATAGGTTTAATTGGAAGCATATCCCAAATAATTCAGTTTTTGGTCCCTTACAACCTTGAGATAAAATTACTTCTATTGGAGTTTTCTCTACAATTCACTGTAACATTTGAGCGAAAGAGGGGAGGAGGAGGGAGCCTCAACATCTTAACAGAAAGTCTTGATCTCCCTCATGATGGGAAGACTGTAAATGTAAAACTGAAGGCGGGCTCAGGCCCCCACAGTAGGAGGTGCACTTTTTTTCTTTTTTTTTTCTTTTTTTTTTTTAAATCCCAAGACAAAACACATCTTAGCTCTTACGGCAAACAGTAAGTGGAAGTCACTTCGATAAGCGGGATCCTGACGGACTATAGCTTCAACAAACGGGACGGGCATTGATCAGACAAGGTCAGGTACAAAGTCACAGGAGAAACCGGCCTCTGTCTGCTGCTCACATCTGGCCGGAACGGGATGCTCCTTGAAAATGTTCAACTCTAACAGCGTGGTAAGTGTGTGGAAAAGGACAGCGAGTTCAATTCATACATTTTTATATTTTCTGTATTTTTTTAATTAATAGCTGTTATAAGAGAATAGTCTACGAATGTCGTTAGTAGTTTGACATTAGTTCGAAACTCTGCGGTTATAAGCTAAAATAACAGCTATATAGCGGACGATAATGACGAATTTAAAAAGCCACTATATAAAAACAACATTCTCAAAAAGAATGTTGTCATTTTGAACGTCTATTTAATAAAATAATTTTTCATTAACAGATATTGTCGGACCTTACATTACATTACATTAATGAGCAAGATTACGTTTTTTTAAAAAGGTTTTTGCTATCGTTTTCTTTCAGTAATAAAATATGTCCAAATATGTTGGTGTTCTCAAATGTAAGTTATAAGTGTTAATGTGTGACTTCAAATTCATATAAAGGACATATAAGTTAAAGTACAACGACATTTAAACGGATATACATAATCTCCGGAACCTAATAGCGCACTCAAACAGGGTTAGAGATGATAGATAAATGTTAAATCTGACCAGGTGAACACGCCTTCCGGCTATTGGCTGCACGTGCGAGCTCGAGCACAATCAGTGATAAACAGACTCAGCTGCGCGTGAACCAGTTCATTGAAGGCCAGTTCTCATTTTTAAAGAGAGATTTGGTTAAAATAAAATTAAATAATTATAATAAAAAAATAACTCAACCAATAGAAATAAGTTAGTACTGTTTGTCTGGTCAACGTTTCAACTATATCAATGGCCTATACTTATTGTTAATAAACGACAGCAATAAGCACTTTCATTTTTTTTTTCGTTTTCCACTATGGGTCGTTATTAATGTAAGCGACCAGGTCACAGAGGAAATATTAGGAGGACGTCAGCTTACATGTTCATTTAGGGTACGTCCTCTGGACTTGTGGCACATACACCATGTCGGAGGGAGATACATTCACAGCGGAGAAAATTTTCTCTCAGCTGCAGCAGGAGAACGCCTTTTACGACACAGTAGGTGTTTTCAATATCAAATTAACAGCCCTTTCTCCCTATATATTTGGTGAGAGAAACCAAGGGGGGAATTAAAGACGCATTGTGTGGCTCTCATGCCAGTGCGCCGGAAAAATCATACAAAGTTACAGATTTTTAAGTTAGTTGTTTTTGCTTTACGTTAATAGATAATTAGGCTAACAGTATAATTGATAAACAGACCTGGTTCTTGACTTTTTCTGACTTCTGTTTTAGTTTAATTGTACTCCAGCAACGTGTACAATAAAACTTTTAAACTCGTTTAAAAAATGAAAACAGATGTAAATGAAGAGATAAAACCTATTTTATACATTTCAGTATTGTTCGTTTTCATATACACTTCCTCAAGCTTTTTAAGCACAGTATTTTGGGAGTATGGTGAAAAAGTAAAATGCTTTAGAAAAAAAAATCCTAGTTGTAGATATATTGGGTTAGTGTTTAAAATTGTGCAAAAAGTCAAAAGTAAGACGACATAAGTGGAAATCTATCAATTAAAAAGGGTACATTACAGTCCTGGTGGGGGAGAAAAAAAAAGTAAAAAATGCCATACACACGTTTGCATTTAGTACATTTTTGGAGACATCGTCATTGCTTTTTATTTCTTTTTTTAAATAACGCAGCAGAAACGGGGCTTGTTGAAAAGTCTCAAGTTATCAAAAAAATTGAGATATTTTAAACGTTCCATCTTTGGATTATTTATTTAAGCTAATGAAAATGTTTTCATTTTATATGGATAGAAATAAAATATTTTTGGGTGGAAGCTATTAAAATCTAACAGCTAAAGGAAGTAAGTTGGTTTCAACCAATTTTTGAAATGAACTGACTCAATAACATTGTTTCAATATAGACATTAAAAAAGATTTGGGGATGATTTGGGTTCTAACTATTCAGTTATGATGACTTCAACAACTGAATAGTTGAGCTAGTCAGAATGACTCATACAATTTGTGGCCACATTTTGAAAACTTCTCAATTCTGAATTGTCTTAATATATATTTTTAAAGTCAGATAGATGCATATTTTCACAGAATTCCTCTTTTTTGTGTTTTTCTTTGTCAATGTCAGTTCTTTGTGTAGATCGCTTTAGTTTCTGCCTCCTAATGTCTGTATTATGGTTTCCATTCTGGAGATAAAATTGTTCTTGATTTCATTAAATTAATTTTCCTTAAGCTATGCTTCTTCAGGAGTGCAATAATAGAAAAAATATCAAAACACTCATTGAATAAAATAAAATATTTTTTTCAGTGAGTACAAACCCATAAATAAGTTAGTACTTTGTATCACAATTGTGTATTCAAAGTTCACAATCTGTGATTACTTGTCACCAACAGGGTTCTTCTGGGGCTGATGATATTTTTGAAGAAGACTCCTACTCTCCTTCCTCTCTCTCCTCTTCCTCCTTGCCATCTGTCCCTCACTCTACATCCCACCACGTGAAGATCCCTTGCGCCTCCTGTGGGCAAGAAATTGTGGACAAATACCTTCTCAAGGTCTGAATCATTCCTTCACTGTTATCATTGCTGATATTGACATCTCTGGTATCCTAGAAAAAATCCGTAGTGAATTATTTTGCTAAAAACACCCTTCTCCTCTAAACAAATCCAACCTATGCGTGTCCCACCAAATGTACTTTCTTTCCTGTATGATGTAGTGTGTGGCTTCTGCTGACTTCAAATGTCATCCATTCCCTCCTCTCCCTTCATTCAGGTGAACAACTTGTGCTGGCACGTGACATGTCTCGTATGCAGTGTATGTAAAACGTCACTGGGGCGACACGTGAGCTGTTATGTGAAAGACAAACAGGTTTTCTGCAAACTTGACTACTTCAGGTGTGTTGGACCTAGCGGCCTTTGTCTTCAGAATTTCATCGAACGATATTGTTTGAATAGCAAAGCAAAGATGTTTAAGCTAGTCACAAATGTGTGTTTGGTGCTTTCAAATAATCAGGAGACAGAAATTGTGCTCCTATAAATTCTATATTGCATATTGAAAACTGAAGTGACTAAAATGTTTGTATTTTTATTGTTTTTGTCCAATAAAAAACATGTTTGCATACAGTAATCATTGCAAACAGTGCTGAAATTGTTGTTGGTTTTTAACCAAGCTGCTAAAATATGAATAAGTACCTGTGTTCCCTTGATTAACAGCGTAAAAGGAAAGCCTAAAAGTGAAATGCATCATATGCGTAATAGGAATTTTAACGTGGCTAAATATTTCAACCATTTGCCTCGCTTCTTGTTTTCTTTCATCTAGGAGGTACGGCACTCGTTGTGCACGTTGTGGCCGGAACATCCATTCTACTGACTGGGTGCGCCGTGCAAGAGGAAGCACCTTCCACTTGGCGTGTTTCTCCTGCTCCACTTGTAAGCGGCAGCTCTCTACTGGAGAGGAATGTGGACTGGTGGAGAACAGGGTCTTCTGTCGAAGTCACTATGACATAATGATGGAGAGTCTCAAACGCGCTAAAGAGAATGGTGAGCATACAAATGGGATCATGCTTGAGAAGCGAGTTAAGATAAATAGTTGATTCACTTAAATGTGTTATATTAAAAAAATATTTGGTGCAATATGTGTTACAAATACACATTCCTCAACTTGCAAGTATGCAAAGCAATAATCTGGATTGTGGAGGTAACTGTATTCCTTTCAATTGATCTATTTTGCCGTGTCTTCTTCTAAAGAGCAACCAAAATTGGAGGATGATCTGGCCAACCAAGACGATCCGAGTGCAATTCCCCGACCAGCAAAGAGAGCCAGGACCAGCTTCACTGCTGACCAGTTACAGGTACTTTTACCTGGAATTTGTGGTCCGCTGAACCATTTTCTCATGAATGGAGAAAAATAAAGAATTGATGTGATGCATTAATTAAAAATGTTCCTTCAATTAAGATATTTTGAAATGCTGATTTTGTTTTTTTTCCTCCTTTTTTTTTTTTTTTTTTAATTACCCAAAATGTTTTACTGGGAGCGGCAACAATTTCACACAAAATGTGGAGATTTTAACTATTGCATCATTTTTTATCAGAGCATTTTTTTTCTTGGTTGATACTGAATGTAAACAGAAGTCTCTCTTAGCATTACAGTATAAATCACAAGATCCAGAGATGTGCCTAGCTTGTCTTTCAGTGTATCTACAGATAATTTTGAAAACAGATTAACCGTATACGCTCAATAAAGTCTGATAAGTGTTTACTAAAACTTTCTCTGTCACTCTTTTTGTAGGTGATGCAAACCCAGTTTGCTAAAGATAATAACCCAGATGCCCAGACTCTGCAGAAGCTAGCAGAGAGGACGGGTCTGAGCCGCAGAGTAATTCAGGTAACTTTATTACACATATTCAAAATGACTATTTTGGACTTTATACACATAATCAGTTATGTCTTAGCTTAACTTAATTTAAAGAGGCAAGAAAAAAAAGATGTAACAAAAGGATAACAAATAATCATCTAGGTTGCTTTACATTGTGATGCATATATATTTGCAAAAGTATAGTGTTCAAAATATGTTGATCTTTGAAATGAAGAAGGTATTTTATGTGTTCGAGTTCTTCTTCTGCTTTGGCTGTCAGCCTGACCGTGACTCTTTAGCCTTACATGTTTTGTGCATTAAAATTTTTCATTTTTCTTGTCCACTGAATTACAACAAAATAAAGTTCCAAGATAAAAACAAGCATGTGTGTAAGAAAAGTATCATAATGCCAAACAAAAACAAACTCTCTGTCTTGCCCTGTATTAAACTTAATTTCCCCGTCTTCAGGTTTGGTTTCAGAACTGCCGAGCTCGTCAAAAGAAACACATCTGCCCAATTCAGCCCTCTTCAACCATGATGACATCACTTGGTCCTAGTCAGCTTACTCCACCTTTTATGGAGGACCTACAGTATACATCCTATCTTACTCCTGACACACCACTTCTCACTACTCTGACTTATATGGAAGGTAATGAAGCTATGCAAACTATCAGCACTATTCTAAACTCTTACTGATAAAAACAACCAACAGATCTATCTGTTTCAAACAGATATCATGAGACGGTCTTCCTCTTACTGGATCTGACTAATATTTATTTTTTTAAAACAAACAATATTGTTTCTTGACACCCACATCTGGCAAATTAAAAGCCAATCATAATTGTATAAAAGTAAATTTCAACACTTTTTTTGTTTATTTCCCAGGCATTAGTTGATAATTTATTATATTTTTTTATTAATGACAATTTTGCTTACCGATTCTTAAGTTGACACTAGTTAAATCTGCTTTCTTTGTCTTAATTTTTTTTCTTTTTTCTCACTTTTCCAGTTCAAACTCCAGACCAACTTCTGCTTCAGCCACTGATGTCAAATTCACTGACACAGCTCCCAATTAGCCACTCCTGAATACCATTACATAGAAAATGAGTCTAAGAACTTGAAGAGATACTTTAGTGGAAATCAGTTTTTTGTCAATAAAAGTCTTTACAGGTGTGTAAGGGGTGAATGGGTACCTACTGTATTAGATGAGAGCAATAAGCTGCAGAAAGAAAGAATGAACTGGTAAAGTCAATGGATTAATTTAACTGAGAAGTTGTTAAAATATTAATGTTTTCAAAATGAAACTTCTGTTTATACGTATGTTATAAATTTTTGTTTATTTAATTTATTGGAATATATGAAATCTCGCACTTTGTTATTGAATATAAAATTACTTTAGTTTTATATATATATTTGCTTTTTGCTAAGAATGTAAAGAGAATGTCAGCAGTTACAATGTGGAAATTAAATGGTTAGATTTTTCTTCGTATTGAAACTGTCAGCAGCTATGTCGCACTACAAATTGAAGAATGTTCATGAGGAGAAAATTACATTTCTGTTTTTCTTTTCAAAACTGTAGATCTGTACAATGCATGAACAATTAATGGAACAATAAATTTAGGCTCTGTTTATTTGGCAAAGATTGTTTTAGTTTTATAACGGTTGGCTAATGTATTACAAGTGTCATATATTTGCGTTGTATATATTAATGTAATGTTCAGTCAGTTGAGCATGCAGACACCAATGACATTGCTTAAAGGGTTAAAACTAAATTGTAACAAGTTTTTCTTTGCTTGTCATCACATTACTTAGCATTGTTATTGAATGTCTAATTTTGTGCAGCCCTGTCTCATAGTCTACGCATCCAGATTTAAAGTTCCGAAGATGTTAAAGTGTGCAAATTGAAGAACAAAAGCTAAATGGTTAAAATAACTTTTTTAGCTGGTGATATGTACTCAAGCCATTGCAATTTATACAAGGAATTTAATTACATTTACTCTGGATCAGAGATATTAAGTTTGTTTTTTTTTTTTTAATCAAATCAGTTTTTATAAATGAAATTCACCTGAGCTGTGGAAATGATGCATTTGCACTAAAAGGAACATTGTCTCTGTTGCTCCAGTACAGCCAATGAGCAACCTTGTAAACTCGAGTACTTGCTAAATAATAAAGTAAATACTAATTTATTAAAGATTAATTTGGTTTCAGAAATACTTACAGAATATCCATATGTTATACTTAGTTGAATCCCATGATAAAAATTGTGGTTAAGATATCAAGTGTTGGTTTGATAAAAATGACTTGATATACAGCAAATCTTGCATGCTTGAAATACCAAAACAAACTTACTGTTGTGGTTTGAATAAATACCTTAACACTGGAAAAACCACAGAAAAATGTAAAATGAACTTGAAAGGCAGATAGAATGATCAAAGCTTTATAGTAATAAGTAGGTGGACATGACAGCCATTTGACTACATATCTCATTGCATGAACAAAAATTATTTTTACAATGCTTAAGAGACGCACTAAATGTTCATGTAAACAGAATTCATCCTGTTTTGTTAAAGATTTTTTTTATGTTTGTATATTAAAAGTGATTGATTACATCCAGTATATTAAAAACACATGGAACTGATGTGATTTTATAAGACAGAATAAATAAGTAAATATTAAAATAAAATGTAATAAATTGATTTGTATATTTTATAGAACAGGTAAAGGGACAGAAAACCTTTTAAAAAATGAGACCATGGAGGATTAGGACAAATCTTGATATAAGCGAATGTCAGTTTTTCATAGATGAACAGACCTTTGAAAACTTGTCTCACTATGTTCTCACTTCACATTTTTGTGAAGTCACTTTGTATTGGTCAATGAAATTCCCAAAAATATACAGTAATACTGTAACAGTAAACAAAGTAAAGGTTTGACCGATGTTTTAGCATCACTGTTTTCTTTCTGAATGTGGATAACGAAAAACTCAACAGGAGCCCCGCTGTCATTCATGTAGGTAAAAAAGAATGACGACAAAAAGGCTTGGGAAAACAGTATTTTTTATTTTAATGTAACAAACCTTTCTTATTCCTGCATTCAATCGTCTGTGAGACTTATTTGTGTAACTCCAAATCTCTTCCTTCTCTTTGATTAAAAAATAGACAACATGCAATGTAGACATATGCAACATCTACATATGCAGCATCTACATGCCACATAGACCAACGACACATAGCAACGACACATCTACACATATGGCTTCTACTTTTTTTGATACAGATGGAACCCCATATAGATTCTTGAGAGAAAAATAAAAATTACAACACTCAGTATAAGGAAATCTCAAGGAAATCAGTGCCCTCTGGTGGATGGTGAGAGTAAAAAATGAATCTGAGTACTCAAGTTTCCATCTTAAAGGAAATGTTCACATCTTTATATAAAAACAAATGCTTTATGACCACAGTTTATTGTAAAATATATGTACCTTATTCTTCAATATTCCGTCTTGAATGTTTTGCTGTTTTCGCTGATACTGTTTTCTGATACTCGGAAAAGATTACGTAATCTCTTAGTTTTATTTTGAAAACATCCGGAAGCGGGGTTTTGTCACTTGACATGCGCAGTACACAAGGAGGAAAAGCTTCAGCAGGTATCAGCAGTTGAGAACTGTAAACACTAGCTTCCAAAGCTACTTCTCTGTCAGTCATTGGGATGGAAATATAAGGTAAGCCCGCAATTAAAATACTCACCTCTGTAGCGAATTGTGATTTTATTTTTTCGTTACATCGTGTACAAAAAGCTTATACAAACCTCGGCACACAATTTATCCAGACAGGTTTTGTCCTAATCTACAGCTAAGGCGTAAACGGCCACATATGTATGAACTTGTAAGCTAACTCGTAAAGGTCTGCTTCAAACAGCAAACAAACCATCTCGCTGTAATAAGTTGCCTCTTGTACAGTGACATGTACCGGGGAAGTGCTTTTTATAACTCTTGCTCCTGCCTCTCCAAAATACTGGGGGAAGTTAATCAACGTCAGTCAAGGGTTGCTTCGTTTATTCTAATTTCCTATACGAGACATTGGCTTTAGATAGTTACCCAAACCATATTTAATATGTCATATTTTGTGCAGTCTGAAAATGACCGGAGCTGGTGTGCGAGACTGAGAGGTTCCGGCTAGAAATAGTCGGCCTCACCTCGAGGCATGGCTCTGGTTCTGGATCCAGTCTCCTTGAGAGGGGCTGGACGTACTTCCACTCTGGAGTTGCCGGGCAGGAGTGGGGATACTTGTTGCCCCCCATCTCGGCGCCTGTACATTGGGGTTTACCCCGGTGAACAAGAGGGGAGCCTCCCTCCGCCTACGGGTGGGGGGGACGGGTTCTGACTGTTGTCTGTGCTGACGGGCCGAACAGCAGTTCAGATTACTCCCCCTTCTTGGAGTCCCTAGACGGGGTACTGGAGAGCCCCCTTCACCCCCCCCTTTCACCTGGGGACTCCCTTGTTCTACTGGGGGACTTCAATGCTCACGTGGGCAATGACAGTGAGACCTGGAGGGGCGTGGTTGGGAGGAATGGCCCCCCCATGAGTGGTGTTCTGTTGTTGGACTTCTGTGCTCGTCACGGATTGTCCATCACGAACACCATGTAGAAGCATAAGGGTGGCCATACGTGCACTTGGCACCAGGCCGCAGTTCGATGATCGATTTTGTCATCGTTTCATTGAATCTGCAGCCGTATGTCTTGGACACTCAGGTGCGGAGCTGTCCACTGACCACTACCTGATGGTGAGTTTGCTCCGGTGGTGGGGGAGGAAGCTGGTCAGACCTGGCAGGCCCAAACATGTAGTGAGGGTCTGCTGGGAACATCTGGCGGAGTCACCTGTGAGGCGGAGCTTTAACTCCCATCTCCGGCAGAACTTCGAACATGTCCTGGGGGATGTGGGGGACATGGAGCCTGAGTGGGACCAGTTCCCCTGGGCTAGCAGACTGGGGTGGTGGTCCACCTGTTCAAAAAAGGGGAACCAAAGGGTGTGCTCCAATTACAGAGAGGTCACACTCTTAAGTCTCCCTGGTAAGGTCTATTCAGGGGTCCTGGAGAGGAGGGTTCGTCGGATAGTCGTGGAACACTGGACCAGCTCTACACCCTCAGCAGGGTCCTGGAGGGTTGGGAGTTCGCCCAACCGGTCTACATGTGTTTTGTGGACTTGGAGAAGGCGTTCGACCGTGTCCACAGGGTTGCCTTGTAGGAGGTTCTCCTGGAGTATGGGGTACCGGGCCCTTTGATACGGGCTGTCAGGTCCCTGTATGACCGGTGTCAGAGTCTGATCCGCTTTGCCGGCAGTAAGTCGGGCTCGTTTCCGGTGAGAGTTGGACTCCGCCAAAGCTGCCCTTTGTCACCGATTCTGTTCATTACTTTAATGGACAGGATTTCTAGGCGCAGCCGAGGTGTTGAGGGGATCTGTTTTGGTGGCCTTAGGATCGCATCTCTGCTCTTTGCGGATGATGTGGTCCTGATGGCTTCATCAGATTGTGATCAGCAGCTCTCACTGTGTTTTCAAGAGAAAATATAAATGCAGAAACTATTTGCATTTGAGTTTTAGAAAAAATGTTGAGCCTTGATAAACCACAGATTGTGATTTGTTCTGCTGTCTTTACAGGGTGACGTGAATCAGATATTATTCTTCAGTGCATGGACACAAAGCCAATGCGCAGGTAGGTGTAAATATGCTTAATTATTATTCTGTTGCCTCTGGACTCTAGAGCGCAGTCTGAAGACCACTTAACTGTATTAATGCAGTTTGATAATTAAGACTAAAATCATTGTTGCTCTCTCCAGCATAGTTCCGACAATTTTAAATAGCTCCTCGGTACTTATTCAGACATCAACTTATTAGCCATAATTGATATATGGGGGAAAAGTTCATGGCTTTACACTCTGGAATGAAACAAAAAAGAAAGATTTTTGTCTCAACATTATTGTGATAACAGTAAAGAACTTCCATAAATATTTGCTAAATATCAATGCCTGGAATATAATCAGTGACACGAGTAGTTTTATACGCATCGTTAAAAAAGTACTACTAAGTTGTTTCAATGCGAAACAGCAGACGTCAACCTGTTTTGTTCCAGTAGCTGGATAGACGACTCCTCTGTCTGATAGGCTCCTTTATTGAGATCTGTTTGCTAGCAGGAAGCCAGTAAAAACTTTTTAATTCCTTATTTATTGCAAGTCGTATCGTCGCTATCCCAACAGCCACCAACGTTATCTCACATCTCTTTTTTTTTTTCCTAATATTGTTCAGCCTTATTGACTTGGTTGAGGGTTGAAGTAGAACAGGAATGTGGCTACACACGCCCACATGCTATGAATTGCCATCACCAAGACTGGAAAAAGAACTTGTTGGATTACCACGTGTGCCTGAGGTTAAAGAGGCAACAGAGGTTAATTGGCAAGAGGGGTTGGAATACCACAATGACAATAGTTTTAAAATGATAGATGTATTTCTGGAGATCCATTATATTTAGGATGATTAGGACTGAGTGTAGATACAGTTCCTTGCAAAATTGCTTCCGTCTCTGCAACTTTTTTTTTATCTTGTCACTTTACATTCACTAGCTTCAACATACTGTGAGTCTTATTTGATAGACCAACACAAAGCACACATGTCAAATTGTAAAGGTGATAATAATATTGAAGTAGAAATAAAACTCGGATAGAAAGGTAAGAATTTACAGTCACCTTAGCATATTATATTACATCCACTTGTGTGTAATTTGAACTCGGTGAACTCAGAGAGAACAGCTGCTCTCTGAAGGCCCAATAAAATTGAGAGAGAATGTTGGTAAAGACGAAAGAGCACATCTGACAGGTCAGGGATAAACTTATGAAGAAGAGCAAAGCGGGATTAAGCTCCAAGAAACAGGTTTAACCATCTGACACAGCTGTGGTCAGTTCATCATTTGGAATTGGAAAGAGTAAGACACAAGTCTAAACTTTGCTGTCCAACTAAACTGATGAGCCAGGAAAAAAGCATTGATCAGAGAAGCAACCAAGTGAACAACTAAGTGGTGAATAAAAATTTGTCTAACATTTTTATTCTAGTCAGCTGACAGTTGCTTGTATTTTTTTTTAAAATATCGGCTACTTTTTGTGAGTCTGTCATAAAATATATTGATGTTTCTGGGTATGAAACAAATCAAGGAGTATAGATATTATCGCAACAGACTTTAAATGTAATGAGTTGTTTTAAACAGCAAAACTAAGTGCTCTAAGCATAAGCGCAGCCTGTAAACGACGACTTGTGTCTGTAATGTGTCTTCTGTTTTGAAGACAGAACGAAAGCATCCAAAGTGAACTGGAAGTTTTGAAATGATCATAATGATCTATGAATATGACAGATTAGATTTTTTTGGGTAAATATTGCCCTCTTGAAACAGCACAACTTAAGTTGTAATTCAGGATTATCCCTCCTTTACTGAATTTGTCCCATCCAACGTCAGATGGTAAACTTTCTAATCAGATTGGTTCTGAATCGATATTTAATTGCTCAACAGAATCAGTTTGCACAGATATGTAAAGCAAAGTGAGATCCGCCTGCAGCGGCATCTGTTGAAATGGATGTGTTTAAATGTCAAAGACCTTTGACTGGCGCAGTGAACATAATCTGAAGTGAAACCCGGCATCAAAGTGGTTGTATGTTCTCAGCGCTAAAACGATCTGGGGGACACACGGAGGTAACCGACTGGTGTGGATACGTTTACACTGACCACTATATATGCAGGTCAGCGGCTCCACTATATTTGGTTCAGCTGACTTAGAATTAGCCCAGGTCTGTGCAGTGGCAGTAGAGACGGCATAGAACAGATACACCTATTCAGGGGGGACTTTTAGGAGCAGGGAAGGATAAAATGTCCAATTGGATTCGATACACAGTTAAAACAAAGTGAGGTGAGCTTTAGAGGACTTCATCCATTAGAGTTTTCACCATTATTAGCTCATGGAAGTTGTGCTTATTAATTCTGTGTCATTCCAAACCTGATGGCCTGCATATGCAGTGCAATGTGACAAGCTGAAGTTTAATTTTAGCTCTTTAATTTTCATCTGCCCAAACCGTCACTGAACGAAGCTTTGCTTTTTTTTATACTTCAAACTTCTAATTTGTGGAAATTTTATTTCAGGTTAACAGAAGAACATCTGACTTTACATGATGCCATTTCAGAATTTTGAGAGCGCTGTAATACATGCTACAAAATGTTGCATTATTGAGTAACAGCTGTAAAATGTCACTTAATTTCGTAGAAATAGGTTATTTATGTGATTTATGGTGTGCTTTTTATTACTATTATTATTAAAGATCATGCATAACCAAATAATCAGACAAAACATCTTAATAAAAACTAAAATTGGTCCAAGAAGAAAATAATCCAGTACATTTATAATTATGTGTAATCTCTCTTTGCTAACCTGCCCCACGTTAGACAGAATTAACCAGACTGCTTGTGCAATTCCTGATCTGCCAGGTTACACACATGAAACATTCTGTTGAAAAACTAATTAATTAGGATGTCAAGTTGTAGTTTTGCTTTTCTACTTTCAAATTTGTTTCTTTTTTAAAATTATTTTTAAATCAAAGGGCCACCAGCGCACGTCAGGACGCCACTGGAATGGACATCACCAGCCGCTGTACCCTGGGGGACCCCAACAAGCTGCCTGAAGGGGTCCCCCAGCCGGCACGCATGCCTTACATATCGGACAAACACCCACGGCAGACGCTGGAGGTGATCAATCTGCTGAGGAAACACAGGGAGCTGTGCGACGTGGTGCTGGTGGTGGGCGCCAAGAAGATTTACGCTCATCGTGTGATCCTCTCCGCCTGCAGCCCGTACTTTAGGTATGAGAAGGCGCTCTGCGGTTCCCCCCCCCCCACCCCCTTCAGTAGTATTGAATCTGTGTTTCGGTGGTCTCCTCAGGGCGATGTTTACTGGGGAGCTGGCAGAGAGCAGGCAGACTGAAGTGGTTATCCGTGACATTGACGAGCGAGCCATGGAGCTGCTCATTGACTTTGCCTACACCTCACAGGTAGGAAGGTCGGCGCTTGTTCACGGTACAAAGAAAGAAAAAAAAAACCTGCGCACACATGATGGTGGAAGCTGAAAATCTGGAGATTTTATAGTTTATTCTTTTGGGTTTAGATCCCCTGGTGCTTTTAAAGTGGCTTCTTTTCTTGCTAGTTCAAATTCCATTTTAAATAAAAGAGCCATGAGAATTTATCTCCTGTGTTGGCTTGATAGGAAAAAATACATAAACCTTATTTGTGTCTGGCCTTTTAGGTGACAGTGGAGGAGGGGAACGTCCAGACGCTGCTTCCTGCCGCCTGTCTTCTCCAGCTGGCAGAGATCCAGGAGGCCTGCTGCGAGTTTCTAAAGAGACAGCTGGATCCATCCAACTGTCTGGGCATCAGGGCCTTCGCCGACACCCACTCCTGTCGGGAACTGCTGCGAATCGCAGACAAGTTCACACAGCATAATTTTCAGGAGGTAAAAAGCATAGATGTCATTATTTCTGCTGTTTCAAGCAGATGTAAAATAGATCTAGTCAAATAGATCCTCAACCAGTTTTCTTAATGGTTTTTTTTATTATTATTAATGTGAATCTCTGCAAAAATAATCAGGTAGGGAAGCAGTAGAAGAGAACATGCCTCTGACTTTGCTAGAGTCTACGGTGAAATATGTTGAATGTTTAATTCAGAAACCGTTATTTTGACTTTTCTACTCCCGTAACTACAATGACAGACTTGTTGTGAGATTAATTCTGTTGACGAGTGATTTAATTGAATATAGGTGTCCGTCTTCCATTTCAATTAGTCTATAGAAAAAGAAATAGTGGTTTGCCTCTGGTGTGGTCCTACCACGTATCCTGGTAATTTACTAGTGATACATGATTGGTGCTGCTGTTCATTTCTTAGGTCCTTGAACCTATAAGACACTGTTGCCTTTTATGTTTAGATTTACACACTTTGGAAAGTATGACATGTCAAATCCTAAAATGGTAACTGATTATGAAAAATTCAAGAGTGAAATTATTTCAGAACTTCACACTAATCAGAGCTGATTTTCTGAGTCCTCCTCTGCGTGTCATTGCAGGTAATGGAAAGTGAGGAGTTCATGCTGCTTCCTGCCAACCAGCTGATTGACATCATCTCCAGCGATGAGCTGAACGTGCGGAGCGAGGAGCAGGTTTTCAACGCCGTAATGGCCTGGGTGAAATACAGCATCCAGGAACGCAGACCCCAGCTGCCCCAGGTTTGTTGGAGTATTGTTACCGCAGGAAGCCGTGCGGTTAGCGAGTGGTACTTCAGGACGTTCTGGATCATTTAAAACATCCAATTGTTGGTTTTTATCCTGAGATAAATCTGGTAGTTTTGTTGCATTTCTTTTTGTTTATTGTTTCAAAGTAATGTCTGCCTTTCGGTATGTTTAGGCTTCAATATGTGCTTTATTTTCCTATTGATGTTCAGATGAGATGCATGATGCCCCTAATGTGTTCTCTGCAGGTTCTGCAGCATGTACGTTTGCCATTATTAAGCCCTAAGTTTCTGGTGGGGACAGTTGGTTCAGACCCCCTGATCAAAAGTGATGAAGAGTGCAGGTGGGTGTGTTTATTTATTTAAAAAAAAATTTTATTAAGATTTTTTGAAACAAAATAGAGTTTTTGTAACAGATGGTGTGAAAAAGTGTTTGCCTCTGTTGATATCCTTTTTTTTTATTTTGCAGGTTTGCCACACTTCTACGGAATAGAATTAGGGCCACTGAAAAATATATATATATAAAAAAAAATCTGACTTTAATCTCAGAGTTCTGACTTTTTTCTCAGAATTCTGACTTTTTTGTGGAATTCTGACTTTAATCTCATTAAAGATTAAATCTCATTAAATTCAGAATTAATCTCATTAAAGTGAGAATTCTGACTTTTTTTTCTGAGATTAAAGTCAGAATTGTTTTATTTTTTGGCCCTAATCCTCTTCCATACACTTCAGTGTTTCAGAACATCAAACCATTTTAAATAATAGTCAAAGCCACACAAGTAAACACAAAATTGAGTTTTTAAGTGAAGATGTTTATTATTGTAGTCCGGTGTGGAACAGTGGTTGCCCCCACCTCTCTTACTCTTTTGATTGCAGTTGTTGCTGCAGTTGTTGCTCCCTTAATAATAATCACATTATTATAAAAACTGAATTGTCCCTTTGTGAAAAATTGTGGACTCATATTTAAATTGGTTTTATGGTCTGAAACAATAAAGTGTGACAAACATGCAAAAAAAAAAAAAGAAATCAGAAAGCGGTCATAGACTTTTCCACATTCCCGTTGATCTATAGGAAAATTTAATAAATGGAGACATGATGTAATTTCTCCACTGTTTCAGAGACCTGGTTGATGAGGCCAAAAACTACCTTTTGCTTCCACAAGAACGGCCGCTGATGCAGGGCCCCAGAACCCGCCCTCGGAAACCCATTCGATGCGGAGAAGTTCTTTTTGCAGGTCAGGAACAAAAAAAACAACCCGAAATTCAATTGTTTATCTCTCACAGTGTTTCATATGTTGTTAATGTGTGAAATTCTAAAAATATTTGTATTTTGGTCCCAATATTACAAGTTTGAGTCATTTTTTTCCTTTTTTTTTTTATGCTGTTCTGTTCTGCAGTTGGCGGCTGGTGCAGCGGAGATGCCATCTCCAGCGTGGAGCGCTACGATCCGCAGACCAACGAGTGGCGCATGGTGGCCTCCATGAGCAAACGGCGATGTGGAGTCGGCGTCAGCGTCCTCGACGACTTGTTGTACGCGGTGGGCGGTCACGACGGCTCTTCGTACCTCAACTCCGTGGAGAGGTTGGTGCCACAACGCCTCACGGTCCCTTTACAAGCCGATCACACAAAATACTATCGTTTAGGTTGGTGACGGAAGAAATGAAATTCTCTCTAAAGCAACGCTTGATTTCCACCTGTGCAGATATGATCCTAAAACCAACCAGTGGAGCAGCGACGTCGCCCCCACCAGCACTTGTCGAACCAGCGTGGGTGTCGCTGTACTGGGCGGATTCCTGTATGCTGTCGGAGGACAGGACGGAGTGTCTTGTCTCAACATTGTTGAAAGGTTTGTCCTTGAGCATAAATTGAGCTCAGTTTACTTTTTAAAAAAAAAAAAATTTTATACACTTTATTAAATATTTAATCTTGTAGTTGTTCCCATTTCCTGCCTGTAAACAGACATTCCTAATGAGAATTGGAAGCAATAATTGAAACTGAATTTGCCTTATCTCTTATTTTACCGGAAATAAGTTCCTGTGTAGTTGATTAACTGTATCTTAACGTAACTTCCTTCTAGGTATGATCCAAAGGAAAACAAGTGGACTCGTGTGGCCTCAATGAGCACCAGGCGGCTCGGTGTGGCTGTCGCTGTGCTGGGAGGATTTCTTTATGCTGTCGGAGGGTCGGATGGGACATCGCCTTTAAACACGGGTACTTTACCTCGTAAGAGGGCAATAAAAACCTCTTTCAACAGCTTCAGCAGGAATCAATTTTGATAAAAACCTTTTTTTCCAGACTATTAAAACCTACTAAGCTCCAGATGTTGTTGTTTCTGCCGTCTGAAACGATGCCGTTTTATTTCCGTCCATTTTTTTCCTGCCGTCAGTGGAGCGCTATAACCCTCAAGAAAACCGCTGGCACACGGTGTCTCCCATGGGAACGAGACGGAAGCACCTCGGCTGCGCGGTTTACCAGGACATGATCTACTCTGTGGGGGGCAGGGACGACACCACGGAGCTGAGCAGCGCAGAGAGATACAACCCCAGGACCAACCAGTGGTCGCCTGTTGTCGCCATGACGTCGAGACGCAGCGGGGTCTGTATCTGAGGTTTAAAACGCTAAATTAATAAACACCGAATGACTTTGGGTTGTTGTTGTGTGACACAAAGCTGTAAATGTGTGCGACTGCAGGTGGGCTTGGCAGTCGTGAATGGTCAGTTGATGGCGGTAGGTGGCTTCGATGGGACAACGTATTTAAAAACTATAGAAGTATATGACCCGGACGCCAACACATGGAGGTAAGTCCTTTCGATGTCATCTTTAAAATGAGGAGAAAATAGTAAGTTTGTCAAGAATTTATATTGGATTAGTTGTTTAAATGTTTTTTTATTTGTTTTGAGTTTTTATTTAAATCTCATCTGACTGATGTGGAGTTCTAAAGTAGTAAAATCAAGATTACTTTTGCAAGACACTGTATTTTATAAAAAAAATTTTTATTCAACTGACATCATCATATCTTCTGCGACTTGATTCCGTCAATATGGTGTCTGTATACTCTTCCCTTTTCTCCAGGTTGTACGGTGGAATGAACTATCGGCGGCTAGGTGGAGGAGTGGGCGTCATCAAAATGACTCACTGTGAATCTCACATATGGTAACGGCACCCCCCCCCCCCATGCGTCGCTCGTCTCGCATACTTTCACTTCTCATGACGTCTCGATGGATATTCAAGCAGCTCTTATGCCTCTAAAAGCGACAATGATAAGTGAAACGTGTGAGTGGACATCTTGAACTCTGGTTCATCCCCAAGCGTCACTCAGAGGTCATTAAGTTCATCCTGGCTGTTTTCTTTTTTTATTATTATTCCTCTGATCAACCAAGCTCATTGCAAACTGCAGAGGGAGCAAAGTTTACAGAACCTCACTAAGCTTCCAGTTTATACGGAAGCGTAAGGAGTTTTTGTCGTCCAAGCCTCGTGGTCTGGGTTTGAATCGGCATGTGCGGCAGACGGAGGGCGACACGCACCTCACTGCTACCAGAGGGACATGATCTGAGCTGCGAGTGTCAGAGGAGCAAGGATGTCAGAAAGAACTGGTTCACTAGACGAAGTTTGTAAGAACCTTGGCCACCTAAAGTGACTTTTTTTCGTTTTGGTTTGTTTTCGGCAGCCACCAGGATATTGTCTTCAAGAGACAACCGAGTGTCGGGAGCGAATCCATGCTTTGTCTCGGTCTGTTGTAGATTTTAAACTTACATCTCAGCTGTGGCTTCACAGCTTATGCCACGTTTTTGCAGGATTGAAACTTAATACGATAAATTGTTATAGGCCTGTACAGTTGCATGTAACAGGCAAGACGGTGTAAATGGGACTGTAACTGTTACCATTTTTAGAGTTAAGTTAAAACGGTGTAGTTGGTGACTGAAAAAAAACTGTTTTGTTTTTTATTTTTATTTTTTTAGGTAATTCCAGGGCTGAATCTTAAAGGCATAATAACTGTGATTTAACATGAACATTAAGTTTAAGTACCTCCCACACAACTCATCTGTCCCAGATGACAAATGTTTGAATTTACCTCCATAAGTAAGCAGACACTATTCCATCAAAGTCAAAATGTGTTTACCCTAAAATGCTGATGGTTTTTGTTTTTAAACCTCAAAAAACAAACAAACAAAAAAACTATTATCTATACTATGACTATTAGCAAATAAAAACATGCAATTTCCACTGTTGAATAATTTACATTTGACCTTGCACTGAAAGAAAACTTAATGAAAGATTGTGTCGCCTGATTCAGCAGGATGCCTCTGGTTCGCTGAATAGTTTTGTTCTGGGGGAAACAGTAGGACTGAAGAACAAGTCTGTAGTGTCAGAATTGATTCTTCCTCTTCAGTGTGGTAATAAGGTAAAACGTGCAACTTTAAAGTTGCCGGGGGAATTTTTTTTTTGTAGTGCTTAAAATTCAGCTTAGCGTGAAAAATCTAACCAACGTGGATAATTTTAAGAAATGACACCATTGTTCTGCCTTCTTTTGGGTCATCTGGGTCACCGTAGGCTCATTCAGGCACGCCATTATCCATATCCATTTAGATCCATAATGTTCCCAATTCCATTATCCGGAAACTGTGCTGCATTATTTTTAAGTCTGAGCTCAAAACATCTGCTCAAAAGGTAGTTAAAACGAGTTTCTGTAAAAGTGATGAATAAAGTAGCACTAAAGGTTCTGATATTGGTTTACATAACCATAAGATTTTTATGGCACTAAACCATGGTCTGCTCCTTGCTTTGTTGTTTTAAAAAAAAAAAAAAAAAAATTAACTGAAGTTGCCAGTTAAAATGTTGCCAGGAGGTGGCGCCACCTACTGGAGAAAAGGTATGTTACACTAAATCAAAAGGAGTCGCTGATCTCAGCTCGGTGTTAGAAAGAGGTTTGGATACATACATTGCACTGTGACTGTGTTCCAGTTTTAATCTTTTTGCTTTTAAAACTTGTTTTGTGGAGAGCAGTCCATTTCAAAGAGGAACTTAATATAACCAAAAGTTTAAATTAGAAAATGAGACATTTCAGGATTTTTAGAGCTGGAATCATTTGAGAAACTCTTGCTGAGATTCACTCTGTTACACGCAGTTCATCTGCTCTCTGTTCCGCTAAACCAGCTTGCACACACACACACACACACACACACACACATGCACTCACTCACGTACGCACACACGCGGATGCAAGCAGGTGTAGTTATTTTTAAACACAATTTTCTGTGCGAGAAGGACCTAATCTGAATGTATGTGAATATTCAGCAGTTTGTTGACATGAGTGGACTTGGCCTTCAAGCAGGTGTTCAGCATAAACCCCCAGCCGTTTATGCCGTTGAAAGCTCACTTGAACTTTTAAATCAAAACACTTCCTGCCTTTTTGTCTTCTTGTTTTTTTTTAAGCCGACATTGAAGATGGGCTCTGCAGCATGCCATACGTGAATATTTGTTGTGACATATATTTCATGCGGTCAGTTGCTTAACAAAACAAAAATACTGTCTGAATTACTGCGATTGCCTCACACAAAAAAGAAACTGTTCTATTTAAAACTTCATAAATGTCTCTGTTTTTATCCTGGGCAATCCACTTACTATTCAGTTCTTTTCTCTACAAGCGATTATATACCACAGGCTAATAAACTGCTCTATTCTCACTGTCTGAAATCTTTTCTCATTACTTTTTGTTTTCAGTAACATGCAGCGTCTTCATTTCTTATCTGTGTCGATGATTACATCTTACTTTCACCAAGATGTCAATTTGATTCGATTTCAGCAGAACTAATACTTGTGTACCTGAATCAAAGACTTATTATAGTTTGTGCCGGTTAAAAGATTACTCTGTTAATCACGTTTAAGAATTTAAATCTTACCTCTGAGAGAAAATGTTATCAGATGTATACGAGCCCAGAGTGCATCATGCCCTCTAAGCTGATGCTTTTTCTCTGACTTTGTTCATTTCTTTGCCATTTTTTTTAATCACAAACCAACAAGGACATGTTTTATGAAAACATGAAGAGTCTGAATGACAGAAAATGAATAAGCATTTTCAATATTTCCCCACCGGCTAGAATATATATTTTTTTTTTTGGTGAAAGAATTTATTTATCAAAGATCTTTTTTTTCCAAACATAATCAAGAAGTGCTGTACAAGATAGAGTAAAGTGATCACAACAACACAGGCATGTAAAACCAGAGAGAGGAAAATTAGACAAAAACATGCATAAGAAGATGAAGGGAAATGCTAACACCAGTGTAAATCCTAGTCAGATGATTGGCTAAATTGGCTGTTTTTTTAAAGTAATCCAGTGATTAGACAGGGTTGACTTACAGTCGTTAACCAGCTTCGTCTCGTCACCAGAAGCGATCATCATTGCTTCGCCCAAATCAGCTTGTATTTTAAATGCCTTGCATTTCGTTGGTGTAGGAATATGTTTTTTTTTTGATGTGCCAAAAAGCATCGAGTCAGATGATCATCACAGCTACTGAATTACATACATGCCACTGCTACTGCGTTTGCACAACTAATACTAATAATCAAGTAATAGAAATCGATCTAAAGCTTATATCAGACACAATTGACCCTGTGTCTGATGCAGGGTAAATTGTATCATACATTCTCTCTTGTATCAGAATGTTTATTCTCTCCGATACGAGAGAACGGACATTCAGATTGTTGGGTGGTTTAGCATCACCCAGTTCAGCTAATGGACTTCTTAAGAAACCTACTTAGGATTGCAAATTCATTCCCAGATAGAGATGATCAGTTGGCATTAAGCATACATATATAGAAAATACAAAAAGACAGACATGAGTAAAAGTAGTCACACATTTACTCATTTACACTACTTCACATGTAGTATTCAAATCAGGACTGGACAGGACTGGAGATTTTGCTAAATCATGTGTTTTCTCCAGTAAAGCTGTTCTTTAATTCACCAACATACATGGCATGTCAAGTAGTTTGACATGAACTTAACCCCTCCATAATCTTAGGAGAGGGTGAGTGGATCCTGCCTGAGCTTTTTACCGTGTGTGCGGCCCTGGCTGACCCCACTTTGCTTTTGTGAGTTTCTTTTTTTGCCCCTGTGGTTTTGGGAAATGATGGGACAGCCCTATTGCTTCCCCACTGCCTGACCGTGACATCTGCCTCGCTCTTCCTGAGGATCAAGCTAGGACTAAGGTTGGTTAATGTTTGTTTTACCTGCTCTGTACTATACTATCAAGTCCTGGTATTTGAGTATTTCTTCTATGAGTATAAATGCATAACAGAGTAAACTAGAAATGAGCAAAAATCTCAAAGTTTTATTCACTGCTGCTGCATTGATTTATAATTCACAGTTGAGCTCATGATGGACAGTTTAGCAAAGAGATATAGATCAATATACCCGAGGCAGAGATACTGTATATTGTATTCCTTCTTATTTGCAGTGCCTTTGCTCATTTATTTTTTTTGTAGTTGCTAAAAAAGCCTTTGTTTCAATAGTTCTGGATCCAGAATCATGCGAAGCTCTTCTTTTCCCAACTCTGCAGTGTTGGACTAAATTAAACTGAAAAAAGAAATCCATTCAAACAAAGAGTAGATTTTAAGAGCAAGGCATTGATTTTTCAGGCCTGCAGTAAATTCCATTAAAAAAAGAAGAGACGTGAATACTTAGGGCTGGTGATGGTTTTAGTTTTCACCGCAAACCTTTGTTTATCCATCCTTCCTCTGTCTTGTGGATGTATATTTACAGACCCCCTAAGACTCGACGCTGCGCTGGCCTGGAAAGTAAGCAGGGATGAGAGAAAGGAGAGAAAGGTAATGGGCTTCTATATATGTTGTGCCCCAAAGGCTGTGCGAACAGACTCCTAACACACCTACAAGCTCCCACTCATCTGAAGGAAAGCAAACATTCACACATTCCTGCTTCTTGGCTCTCTTACCATTTCAGTGCTGCTTCTTTCTCCATCCCATCCTTCTGCCATAAATGTACACTGAGCCCGAGGCTGCAGGCTATTCTTCGCTGAACAATCTCCTGCTCACTGTGTCCGTCTCAGAAGAATCACCCGCCCTCTAAAATATACACCGAGCTATGAAACCTTTGCCCTGGGCAACATCTCCAAACAATCTGAAATGAACTTATATTGGTTTGTGCCTCAGCTGGAACCTGACGCTGCAGCTGTGTGTATACTCCAAATGTATGGCTGTGTCACCGGGGCTTTCTCGCCGTCTCGCAAGAACCTCTAACCTAAAGAGTGATCCAGAAATACAATCTGCTGCCAACTCTGTCCTGTTCCTGACCAGCCCCTCCGCAGAGAACACAAGAACTGGAGATGAACTGACACGAGGGAAAAGGTTATGTTTATTCACCCGGCTTTGTAATGCAGGGCATCGAAATGCAAAATTACGCTCACACCAACTCTGTTCTTGCTTTTATTTCTGTTCTCTGCAAGAAAAACAGTGTGCCGCTGTGGAGGGGATTTTAAAAATGCAGTCAGCATAAAAGGCAAATTTCGTTATAAGAAAACCTAAAATCCTTCCACATGTGACTCATGAATTAATCACGCTCGGTGTCTTATCATTGTTTTTCAGAGCAGATAAATAATTCTAAATGTACTTTTCTAACATAAAGGGAATCTTTGGAGGTGGATATCACTCATCAAATTAAGTTTTACTCTTCATATATATTTTTTGCAAAGGACTTTGATGCAACTGTTGTTACATAAGACTGAAATCTTGGGCAAATAGATGCACTATTTTTGTCAGTACAAAATAGATTTATACTGGGACATTTATGTTCTTGCCTGCACTGTCATGTTATAGCCAAGCAGTTCACGGCTCACATTACAGCAACACAGCTGTTGCAAGAAACGGGAGTGCTGGTGCCCAACTGTGTGGAATAGAGTAAAGCTTCTGGGTCAGAGCAGAAATGATGACATATACTCTAATGCAGGTAGAACTTGAGTTCTTTTAGATCACAATCTTTGTCACAGCTGGTTATTTAATAATGTTGGAGGAACAAAGGTAGACCAGGCTCACCACAGAGCCTTTCAAATCAATAGAAAGGGTGCCGGTTTACGAGGTCTCCAAGTTACTGTCCTCAAACAGCATTTCTAGTCACTTTTTATTGTGTCATGTGACACAATAATTAGTGTTTATGTTCATGTTTGGTAGTGTTGTATATGCAACTCCATCATACTGCTGATTTTGCTTCAGTGTTCAAAGTTTTAATGTGTTTTACTCAATTTTTTGACTTTGTTTATGGAAATTATAACTCTTGTCAACTACAAGCTCAAACGCAATTATTAAACGTTTTAACATTTATTTTTGTTATATAATTCAACTGTTTGGTTGGAAGGGACAACACGTATCTGTCTCTCAAATATAAGAATTATAATCTTTTTGTTCTCTAACTTTAACTTTAATAGAGAAAATTCTATATGGGTACGAATTATTGAAAGTATATTGAAAGTAATGTGGTGTCATTTAATATCAGTTTTTTTTCAGGAAGATCATGAAGGTCACTGTGAGATGAGTGTTGATTATCATGAAATCCTGATTATAGAGTGGCCTCTCCTGGATGTTTGAGACAGAGTGCTGTTAATAAGTCTGAGACAGCACTGATGATAAAGAAAAAATGAACTTTGGAGGCACTGAATATAAGAAACAAATCTAACTCAGTTGATAAAATCTAATATGGCATTTGGGGATCATAAAAAAAATGTGTCTAATCCTTCTTTGTTAACATTGCAAAAGGCCAACCAATGATATTACTCTCCTCCGGTATTTCTTTGGACCACATATTCACCCATATTTTAAATTACATTAACATATAGCTCAAAGTTGAACCTTGGCTCAGAGCCTTGAATTTATCCCACTTGTCCCTGCAAGGGGACAAGATACATATGTTTTACTTTATTACACCGGTGATGCCATCTCACTCGATCGTTTGCATGATTACAATTCCAAGATGAAAATACTCCGACATGAAACAGTCTGCCTTTTTCCAATAATTGTACGTTTTCTATCACTACTTGGACACTTTAGCAACTATAAAAGCTTAATGATATGCAGAAGAGTGAACATTTGTGAGGAGCAGATCACATTTATGACACGACGAACCAACTTCTATTCATGCACCGCTATTCAGATATCAGACGAGAGTAAACAAGACGTGCCTTAGTTTTGAGTTCAGCCTGATTCAAGGCTTACAGCGCTCTGTCTGCCTCGCCTGCGGATAAAAATCCATCAAAAATACTGATTAATCATCTTTCTCAAAAGAATTGACTCCTGATACCATGCCACTTATTTTCCATTATAGCTGAGAATGATGGAGCACATTCATTATGGACTCCAATCACATTCTCTGTCCTTGGTAAACAGATGATAAAGTCTTTAAACTGGTTTGACACACGCGCACCCACACACGCAGAGAAGCATTAGACATCTTCAATCAGCCAACTCATCCCAGGGGTTCTCCACTGCACATTATAAAACAACATCAGGGGCCAGAATCACAATCGTTGTTTATGCAGAAAGTCCATTCAAACATCCTTTTTGCACAAACCAGCCAGTAGGGAAGGACGCTTTGTGAAAACCTCAGGACCAGACCAGACCTCGTGAGAGTTTTCCATCTCACGTATGCACAACGTTTGCATGAATGAATAAAGGGACTGACCTAAAATGACTCATTACACCTTAAGAGAACAAGAGTTTTGCTCTGATTAGTTGTGGAGTTAATAACATCTCATCAATTTCCTTCTAAGGATTTTTATTGGGCAACATAATTAATGTGTTTACTTCTGAACATTAGAACCTTGTCTCGCTCCTAAGCCATTCAGTGAAGCTCTGTTGAAAGATTATGAGCACATCATTTTCTACCTGCAGTAGAAGTCTCTTGAAGTCTTCATTAAAGACTCTTTGTTTTTTCTTTTTTCCTCTTGCACCCAGAGGTCGGATTCTCTCAAGTTCCAAAGTTGTAAAAACACCAAGAGCGTCTTTTGAAGCTGAAATTCTGACTATGAAAGTTGCGTATTGTTCTTAATATGTATTGGAAGATATTTAGTGGCACATTTCTTCCTGCCTCTCCTTTCCGTGCACAGAATTATAGTCTATATTGGAGTTACTACCCAATGCAAACTTAATTTTAATATTTCGGAAATAGTATTCTCACAAACTAGTTTACTGATCTGACTTTGTGTGACTGCTGGGTGGTTAGGACAAATTTATTCCCTGTGTGGCAGAATTTGCTAACATATTTGGTTTGCCTATCTAAATTGTGATGCTTGTCATTTGGGGGTTACAGGACTAAATGTGCCTGTGTCTTTAGAGGGAAAACCAGCATCTTACCAGGGAAAACTGTGTTTTGTGCAACTACTGACAACGTTACATGAGTAACATTGCATGTTCAGCGTCTTTATAGGGTGTAGAGCCAAGGTGAAAAATATCTTTCAGTCATCACCAACATCTGTGTCTATATTTTTCCGAAGTAGCTTTACAACCAGAGTGGTTCATGGGTGGGTTACTGAAACATTGTGTTGTGTCTGAACTAACATTTTTGCTCTCTGGGAGATCTGCTCCCTCGTAGCTTTATATTTGAAAAAAATACACTTACATCTAACTTTTAGTAGAAAAACTCAACATTGATGAGAACTGAATCTGTAGTGGCCAGTTAGATAAAGAATATTTAATGTCTGCAGGGGAGAATTTTACAACTTGTGGTGATGGTCTTACACCTTTTAGGAAACGTCTGCAGCAGACTGTTCTAGCATCTCAGAAAGCCTTTCACCCTGTTTTTAAAAGCTGTTTCATGACTTCTTCTGCTACTTTCTCACTCTAGTTATGGAAAAAAAAGTCTCATCATGAATCTCTATATTTTCTATGCGGTAATTCATTATGTTATGTCTGTGTAGCTGAGTTTTATGTTGATGTAATTCGGTCAAACTGTCCTACTGAATCCTTCAAATAAATCCCCCATTCTGTTTTTCTAAGCTCTTTATGCTTAAGATGAGGGGAAAACTAATTGTTAGGATACGTTTCTAAAACCTTCCTGCTAGCTTCCCTGCTCTCGTGTGGCGTTCTGGATATTGTACCTCTTTTTTTCTTCAACAACAGGAGTGTTTGTCATCAGTCATTTTACTTGTTCTTATTTGCCAGATTGTTGTTCTCTGCTGATAATTCCTTTTGTTTTGTGGGCACCAAGCTCGCAGCCACCTTGATTTATGGTTTCGGCACCGTTTCTTTGACCTCTGCTGAGTTTCCGGTCTTGTGGAGCCGTTGCCGAGGCGCTTGTGTAAATTGTGTTTGATTACTCCGGCTCTTCTGAGTTTGCGTCCTGTAGTAAATTAAGACATTAAAGCTCCATTCATGCCCAAAACCTCCCGCAAGACCGAATAACAGTTTTCTCACATCTGTCACTTCATGAGGGCTAAATTATTTTTCCACAGTCTATATTTGGCTTGTAGATACGTTCTATCAGAACTGTGCGTGATTTATTGCCTCTGACCCCCACTCTTAACTCACTTTAAGCGTTTCTTGTGCCAGGGCAGATGCGTGCGGAGAAATTACCTGCGGAATCCTCCGGGCCTTTTCACATAAATCTTTCAGCAGTAAAGCTTAAAAGCATGCATTGTCTGTCATCATTTAGCTCAGCAGAAAGCTGCTGTGATTTATGGTTTTGTGCCTCCTGATGGGAGGCAGAGGAGCTTTAGTGTGAGAAGTGTTCCTTTAATAGCAAGAGGAACTCTGAGCCATAATGGACAGCTTTTCAAAAAACACACAGCCGGTTGCCATAGTTACCGCCGTTCCTCTGTCACATGCTTTGATCTTTTGAGCAGCTAGAAAAGATGACATCCTTGGCGGATGTGTGAAGGAACATTAGGACAATGGATTTAATCGTAGTGGTGTGAAGGCGAAAAGCGCAAACTGGAAAGTGGTCTGAGGTGACTTCTGGGAAGTTTGACGTCACATATCTAGATAAACAAACGGGACATCACTAATGAAATGTCGACATGGTAACTATGCCAAAAACTCAATAACCTTAAATACAGCTCATAAATTGTACAACAAAAAATATTTTTGGTGAATTACATTGTTATAGGAATGATTTTGTAATGCAAATAGCATATTAAGAAATACTAACACATACACACTGCACAGTTTATGTCCTCAGGTGACAGTGAATCACAAATTATAAAGAAAGAAAACAGTTGATAAGAATAAACAACTGGAGTGGTTGAATATTTAAAAAATAGCTTTTTATGTTTACCTATTGCTTTAGACAAATACATTATTTTAAGTTTCCAAATGCTCTAAACTTACAATTTACGCTACCTGCAGTGCTTTAGATGTTGTTCTGGGCTCTTTTGTAGCGTCTCGGATGGGTTGTTAACGCAAAATTAATATAAATTTGTCCACTGGGGAGAAGGCTCTCCACTGTTCTTTTTCTGCTTTCATGGACGATCATATTCCACAAAGGATTACAAGCTAGTTTGGTATTTACTGGTCTGGTGGTTAAAATGTGTTTGGTTTTTTGAAATTTTGAGTGTGATAAAAACAAAACAAAATACAAAAGAAGAAATCATCAGTGAGGATGTAAACACTGACAGCGCTGTACCTATGTTAAGAAAAATTAAAGTCCAAAAACACATTTGAGTTATTTCCTTTTAAAATTTTGCATAAGACTATTTTTCACTCACTAATGTTTAATGCAAGAATTATTATTATTTTTTAATAATAATTTTGTATTTTTGCCTCATTGGTGGCATTCTGACACATTCAAAAGCAGTTTTCTTGCAAAGCAAAAAAACCCTCCCTCAAATAGTCTGTGAACGACATACATGAAGCGACTTGATGTGTGAGTACATATTGGCAAAAGTATTCTCGACACCTCGGTGTTTAATCAACACTCTCTTGGAAGTGTCGCCGACACCGACGGGAAGTCCTATAGATGGAGGAAAACATGTGAAACATGAATGCTAACCAACACATCTGGATGTCGAGGTGAAAGAGAACTATGTGGCTCACTACAGCCAACTAACGACTTGTGAAAGAAGTACAAAAGTAATTATTATTCAGGCCAGTTTTTCTTATCAAACTAGATAAAAACGCGATAGAGCACCGTTTTCCAGCAGGATGGACTTTGGTTTAAAATGTCATAGGATAAAACCCAGATGTGACAACAATCTAAACCGATCAAGTAATGCATTGTTACAAGCACCAAAACAGGACAGTTTTGTAATTTTATAACAAAATAGTGTTGAATTAGAGAAATGCAATTTTTTATATGGTTTAACAAGCACAGAACCGATTTTTCAGAAAATTACTTTTTCTTATTGTGGGTCAAAATCTCCAGAGGCTTAAATCAATCAAATCAATCAAATTTTATTTGTGGTAGCACATTTCAGAAACAAGGCATTTGAAAGTACTAAATAAACACAAAGTAGCACTATTACCATGCATGTAGCAGGCGGGATTTGGATAAAAATGTGCATATGTTATTTGCAAAATCTAAATAGAATCAACAAGGAATTTTTTGAAAATCAAACAAACAGCACTTATAAACAAAATCACATTAGCTAAAAAAAAAAGCAAACCTTTTACAAAGTGGCCAACTCAGAGTGAATGATTGAATGTTGAATAAATTGATTTAAAATCTGACTGATGGCCAGTTTTTCCTGATGAAAACTCTGCCCACCAAAGAACTCCAATAAATGTATCTGGTCAGAGCGTAGAGCCTCTCTCAAACATACACACACACACACCCACCTACACACCTACACACGCACACACATGCACGCAGACACACACACACGCACGCACGCACGCACACACACACACACACACACACACACACACACACACACACACACACACACA
>CAEGAF010051929.1:0-13962 GCA_903067075.1 Micropoecilia bifurca
AAATTCTACCACAATAATTAGGTGAAATTAAATTAATTATATCCCGTTACCTTCACTGGGCTCTTTGGTTCCTCCTGTCAGTCTGTAGTTTCTCATACTGAGGTCATCAAACCAAAGTTCAGATCCACCATGACTGATTGACACCTGCTGGTTTGTAACCAGCTTCTGACTGAGAAACCAGTAGCAGCTCCCAGAGTCAGAATCTCACTGAGGAAGAAACTGAATTAGGTTTTCTGTCAAGCAGAAAATCAGTTATAGCAGAAATAATAAATATTTCTGCTATAACTGATGTATATTTGCATTTAAAATAAGTCAATAGAGTTTAATTTGCAATTTTTGTGTCTTTGCGTCGTGAGGTAGATCTCAGGCGGCTGGTGAGAGAAAAAGTAGATCTTGGTCTCAAAAAGTTTGAGCTCCCCTGGGCTAGAGTTACCAAGGGACCAGCAGCACCTATACATTTAAAGTCGTGGGGGTCGGTGGAAGAGAGACAGAGGCTGCGGCGGCGGCGTGTCTGTTGGTCTGTGCAGTTGGGCACAATTTCGCAACACCAAAACCGTGAGTGAAACAATGACATTGCAGATGCTATGTAAAGAACTTGGGACCAATTTTTTATTATTAGACATCCATATTTGTAGTGAATGGAACAAATCATGTCCCGTTCAATACCGGAAGGGTGGCAACATAACTGTGGCGTCTATTCTACGCCTTATATATGAGAAAAGTTTTAAAATAGGCCATTCATTGAAGGTGGCCTTATAATCCGGTGCGCCTTATAGTGCGGAAAATACGGTAAATAAACAGGACCTTGAAATATGAGGCTATTGTGTACATAATGAGCATACAGTATGTAAACTTTTACCCACATCCACCATAATTCATTAACAGCAGGTAATCTTTGTTCTCAGTTGATTATTTTATTTCTTACTCAGTAATACAAGTTCAAAATAACAAAACTTCACATGTCGAAAAAGGATCAAAGTTCTTCTGAAGATGAAGGATTTAAGTGATTCCTGAGAGGGATTCATTGTAAAAGTTATGTCAAGAGGTCCATTATAAAATGCTGAAGTATGTTGTGTAAGCTCAGTGATTACAAGCTGACATAAAGGCACTAAATTTAATGTTGTCAAGTGTTTACCCTCCTTAATGACTTTTCTAATCTCTGGTCTCCTTTTTTGAAAATGGAGACTTGAAGCTACATTATAAACACAAAGATGTGTATAGATACTTTTGTTCGATATGTGAGGTTCACATAGGACTGCAGCCATCTGGTGTTGAACAACCAAACATTCATTGTTTTTACGATTTTAACTAGAAAACAAAATATGTCTACTTGGATTGACTACATATTTCATGTTCCTTGTACTGTTTATGGTAAATTCTTAGAAGTTTCAATTTCAGTGAATATTCCTTGGTCCTGTTGTCCCAGTCTGTCTCTGTATTTCTTTTGTTCAATGTGCTTCTAAAGCAGAGCCCATAGTAGGAGGGAAACTAGGTCCTGGGCTTCAAATAGCAGCCCACTGCATCCCAGGGGTGCACAGCAAGGAAAGGCAGAGAGGAAGAGTCAGCATGCACACACACAAATACACAGACCGAAAGAGAATGAGCACTACAGGGTGGATTGTTTGATAAAGCTCATGCAACTTATTTGTTGTGGGACACACACAGAGCAGTAATAAAGGCGTTGTTTTAAAGTGTCTTTTGAAAACGTCAATGCTGTCGGTGCAGCTGGCAGGTTACGTATCCAGCTCTTCCTCTGCGATGTCTTTAAAGAGCTCAGAGGTTTGCTGGCTGTTTCTCTGTTAGCCAGTCCGTCACCAGATGCTGGTTATCATGTAGTCGAATGACCGGAACTGCAGTGTGAGTGGATACGTATGAATGTGAAGTCATTGAAAAGACAGAGATGTGGAGCTCGGATAAATTTGTGTCATAACTTAATGTTCTAGTTTTCTCTTCCAGTCATGAAACTGAGGGAGTTTTCTTAAAGTAAAAGATTCACTTAACCTTCAGTCGCTCCCACACACAGGGGTGTTCCTGGCATCATCTTCAAAATAAGCAAACACATTAACAAAAAACTCCTAAACCGCTGCACAACATTGTGTTGAGATCTGCATACATTTTATTCAAAGGCCACCTTTTATTATTTGCTTTTCGATATTGCATCCCATTTTAGATCAGTTAGGATTATCAAAAATAATTTCAAATTGCTAAATTCCAGAATGACATATTTTTTGAAAATGTATTTCTTTAAACTCGGAGGTTTGATATTTAATGAATGTTTTGGTTGTTTTTTATTTATTTTTTTTAACTGTTTGAGTATCCCTCCAGAAACATGGTACAACACTTTGCAAGACGTTTGACCATTCCTCATGACAGGACTGGAATAACTTGGTCAGATCTCCCTGATAGAACCAACCTTTTCATCTCACAAGGAAGAGAAGCTAGGATATATGGCAGAAAAGAAATGCAGAACAGAGGGATATAAGTGAGGGAAGCATAGCAGAGACAGTAGGTAGAAAGACAAAAATAAAGAAGGTAGAGCCAATTGTGTTTTGGTGCACTTCAGCTAGACTCATAACTGTGTCAGTAGTAAGAAATGATGTGCATGAAATGCATACCATACATTTATGGTCCCTGAATGTTTGTACCCTAATTCCTGGACAACCAGCTACATGGACTGTTGCTCATTGCAATATCACACACTCAAGTCACAACAGAGATCTGCCTTTGCCCCAACTCGGCTGTCATGTGGCTGTAATTATGTTGCTTGGCTGGTGAAGAATGTAAAAGTGGAGGGTTAATTCAGCTCTGTCCTTTACAGTCAAACGATGAAATGGCATCTTAATTTCATTTTGGTCTATTTTATGAATGTGGCCTTTGAAATTCCTCTTTCTAAGTAAATATGTCATCCTGCAATCCAGCTGTCACCAGTAGTCATGAACTTTGATGAATGAGAACAAGAGGCGGAAAAAATCTCTCTTTGCAGGAAGGCTTTATACCTTTATCACATTACTGTACATTTGTTTTTTCATCTCAGTGGCATTGGAAGACATAATGCCCAATATCACATTATTGATCAGTGACGAACATTGCCTGATCTTACACTAGGACTAGGTTATGTAAGTAGTACTAAATACTGACCATCTAAAGCCCCTTACACTAGAGCCACATTCACATAATCCTTCTCACAGACTCATATGTATTTACAGAGCAATTTACTAATCCCCAAAATTCAGACTGGAACTGAAAGTGAAATTCACATCATCCTTTAAAGTCTAATTATTCCAGGTAATCAATACATATGACCATTTCAGAATATTTTTTGAGCATTTAATCTTGCTTACTAAGTCACAATCTTTTTGAGAATTGAATTTATTTCAGTAACTTAATTACTTAACAACAAAATAACTGATGTTTCCGAGCCTTTATTTCTGGTTCTTGTGGTTATTTTTATTGCATTTCATCTAATGAAAACAAACATTTAAAATCAGTATATTACATCAGACTAGTCTAAACCACTAGACTAAACTAGTTTTAGAAATAGTTTTAATGACTGCTTAGAAGTTACTTTCAAAAGGTTCTTTTAATCTGACAGACGAGCCTCATCAGAATGTTTGTTCTAACCTATTTAAAGTTGAATGTACTTTTAATTCCTAATTTCATGCACCTGCTCATAACATAGTAGAACACTGAGATGCTCAGTGATCTCAGCAAACAGAACAAATGTCTTCCAAAGTGCCAACATTCAGAATAACAGCAGCCTTAAGAATGTCATACTGTTGTAACGGCTTTGAGAGCTGAAGGCAGTTAACCACTTTAACTTCCTGATTATGATTTTGACAAACTGATGAACAGAATTTTTGGAACGATTATTTAGCAAGTACAATTTTATTCTACATAGCAAACTTTGCAGATATCATTAACAATTTCATTGATTGGAGCATTGTATAGCCCTTGTTTCACTGAGGGCCAAGTCAGTAAGCCAACTTGTCCAACACTGCACCTCTTGACTGCAGCTATTGTTCAGGTTATTAATTACACCAGTGAAAAAGCTCTATTCAATGGCTTTACAGCAGCTTTCTTGTTCTGAAACACTAATGACAAATTTCATAATGCAGCGGTAGGAAAAAAATATCAAAGGTGAGAATGAGATGTCTGGTCCGTGGTCCAAAGTTATTAATGTGTATAGCCAAATGTACAAGAAATGCATCAGTTAAAGCCTTCAGGTAGTGTAATGAACCTGTTTATTTCTTAGCATCCCATAATATCATCCTCTTCAATGTGTCCTTGAAGTTGTATTGCTGCATTTTGACATTTTACATTAGAAAGCATGGTGCTGACAGTAGTTAAAGCTTCAGCAGTCCAGGTCCTGTAAACCCAAAAACAGTATTTCCCCTCATGAGGACCAGGATTTGTCCCTACAAATGCAGATCCCACATGCAGACAGAAACATGTCCCCATGTCCCCACAAGGATAGAAAAACCTGGTTCACACAGACACATGCAAGTACACACCAGTCAACCCTGACCCATCTGACCATGACATGTTTTATTAATGATAAGGATGCTGCTTTTCAATGAAGTGATGGCAATAAAACTGACAACAGCACATTAAGGCTTTTTTCCACAGTAAGGCTACACAGTTTTTACATAACAGAAAAAGTAATTTCCCTCACAGTATTCATTGTGTGACATGTCCTCTAGTTGTTACTCTAACGTTGGATTCATTTTGTCAGTCAGAGCGAAGACAAGTGTGGGCTTTTGTAAAGAGGCTTGTCAACAGCATCATTGTGTGGATGCATATCCAATTTAATGCAGCTTCTTTCCCTTTCATTCTGCTTAGTGTCATGTTCAATGTGTTTGGCTGGTCAGAAAATGGAAGCAGCAAAATAATACAAAATAGCAACTCTGATGAAATACTGATGTGTCACCAGCAGTCATATGTAAACACAATGCATGTTTTGTAACACAGTGGAAACATTTAAGACAAACCTTTCTATTGATCTTTTTTTAAAATGTTCTGCAAAAACTGTAAATGTTGTCTTATCATATTCCTTCTCTGTTTCAAGATAGCAATATATTTACTGATTCTTCCCTCTAGCATCAGTTGTGGTTTTTGATTTGGTTGACATGGCTCCCTGCACAGGGGAAGAGGTCACTAGAACGGTCCAGTACCCGAAAAGAAATGAAGACATTAATAACAAACATACACTTATTACTGACCTAAACAAAGCCCCAGGGTTGTTTTTCTTATCAGCACTGGCTTAAACCTTAAGGCAATCATTTTAAGCCTCCTAATGTTTTATTGAGCACAAGAACCCAGACGTTTTTACTACTGGTGAAGAACCATGACTGTCAAAACATTGAATGATTGAAGGTCCACAACCTCCATAATGATTTATGGTTCTTTTTTTAATTATGCTTAGTGCACACTTTACAGAACTTAATTCATCAAAGACTAGACAAAATATATATTAAAAAAATAATTAAATCACTTTAAAATATCTTTTCCTAGGGTGTGAGAGCCTTTGGCGAAATAACCTGTAGATATTACATTAACTTTTATATTTTAACCTTTCCCAGATTATAGTTTCTGGTTTTGTTTGTACTAGAACCACAGAAATTCTATAAATACATAAAAAATAAAAAATAAAACAATTCTGATGGCAATAATTTTTTATAATGACATGCATGTCGAATGTTGGTTTTTTTTGCATGTTTTTATAGGTTAATGTTCCATTTATAGTTAGCTGTTGTGTGACGTGTTTTCACAAAGTTACTATTTCAGGAACTGTTCCCTCATCTAGATAAAGGACATTTCTGCCAAGTGAACAATTCTTGGCAAAAAAATGACTTGTATATCTCCCAGAAAAAAAAACTGGTATACTTGTGAAGCAGATCTGTGTGTATCAAAGTCTTGACATTAGGGATTCTGCATTACGAACCAATAGGGTTGTTCACTTTGATATCATTTATGTTTGGTTTTGTGCCTGAAATGTACACATACTAGAAATTAATTGAAATGTCACTTTTTGCAAATAAATGGTAATGTCTGGAGTCCTTTCGATATTATTTAAAGTCTTCTGGTTGCTCTAACTATAGATATAAGCTTAAGCATTTGTTGAAAATGTAAACATTAAAAAGAAACTAAGCAGAGAGCTTCTAATCTCAGTTCTCCCTAACATGACTTTACCATCTCCAGCTGCTGTATTCATTTTTTAAGGTTGATCAGCCATTATTTTACTGTGTGCTATCCATGGTAGCCTAGAAATGTCACTATTTAAATATCATGTCAGCCATGGGACATCATTGTGTTAATTAGCCATGGAACAGCTAAACAATGTTCTGCAATAGTCAGAAAATCCTGTACAAGTTGCAAACTCAGTCCTGCGAACATGACGGACCACTGACACAGCTGACCAAGAGCCTTGTGAGAGCTGTCACCAGTTACCATGTGGCCTGGTAATTTTGCAGCTTTGCTGGGTCATGTGCTCCTCTGTAGTTTATCACTTAGCATATTTTTAAACAAAAAGAGTCAAGTTAAAAGGAAAATAGAAATTCAGAATGCATTTACAGAAGTGCAAATATGTTCTGGTGAATGACACTTGAACAGGCACAACCTTGTATAAAAGCTATCTCTTCACCTTGGTTTATCCACAATGCTTATATGTTAAACAGCCACTTACTGTAACTCTTGACACACAAGAGTTGTTGGCAAAACAAAATAAAAAAACATGGGGATTTCACTGCACTACCTTTTATTTTCTAAATAATACAAGATGAAACTTAAAAGAGTTTATAAAATGGTAAATTATATGATTTCAATATTGTTGTTGCAAGGTTTTGATTTGGGGCAGTGGAAGGAGAAAAGAAAGACAGAGGCATTGCTGCTTTGAATTTTTGATCAAAAAGGGAAATTGTCATTTTCTGAATATGTTTCGGCTGTATTTTCATCTTTGTGGAGAAGAAGCTGCAGAAAGATAATGAACCCAACTGCACCTAAAAAGCTTCAGACAACCACTTGTGGGCTAACAGAGACAAAGGACTGGCAGCTTCCTTAACAGGCACCCGACCTTCAAGTCACTGAACATTTACGACTACTCAATGTTTGAAGAAGCAAACCGTTGCTTGAGTCCGGCCAACCTTGGATGTGTGTGGCCATTACAGTAAAATGAGGTCAGCTCAAAAACTCTTGTTTGAATCATTTTAAAAGTTTGAGAAATATATATCAACTGTCCTCTCGAATAGTTTGGCAGATATTCCAAACACACAAAAAATCTTCTTTTGGAGCCTTTTGTTGCTGATATTTTCTTATTTTATTTTTCTTTTATTCCTGTACAAGCAGAGATAGATTTTCTATGAAAACACCTTTGCAGTTTTACACCTACCTATCAATATTTCTGTTTCCTGTTCTCAACTTTTTCTTGCTGTTCAACCCTGGAACAGATACTCTATTGTAACTCTTTGCTTTCATTTGTCCATCCCTTGTCTGTCTTTCCCATCATTCCTCTGCTCCTCCATGTCATGTAGTTCTGCCTTCTCTTGTAACTCCTTACTATGATTAGTTGTGCCATAGTAAATGTGTCCCTCTGTCTCCTCTCTCACTGGAGCACCGGTGCTATCCCTGGATTAACTGAGCTATTGATTTACCTCCAATGAATGCTTTTGATACAGTATGGGAATGTGGTCAAACTGTCCCCATTCACAACCGGCATTTGTGTGTTGTGAGTGAAGGATATCTGTGTGGTTTCTGGTTTCCTGTGATTGGCCTGAACATAAGGTCTGACTCAAAACTGCATGATTAGATGAACACTGTATTACTAGATAATGGAAACTGTGAGTAGACCTTTCTAAACACTCTGTTTCTGGTATTTGTTGCTGTCTTGTTACCTCTTGTATGTACTCGTTATTAAAATTGTTAAAAACTGAACATATGTTACCAAATGCAAAGGAAGTTTATTTCACATCAGAAGGCTTTTTTCAAGCAGGCATGAACTGCAGCATTGTCCTGTTGAAAGACACAGTCAGTGATCACCACACAGATCCACATAGTCTCTGTTCCCCTGAAGAAAAACACTTCCCAGATCTTCATGTTTTCTTGATTTCTTGCAAATCGAGGAAAATTACCTGGCTAAGAGTATTTAACCTCTAAAAAATCCTACAGAACCTCAGAGGGGTTCTGAAAGCTTTCATATTTGACTAAAAAAACACTGTCGTAGTGTGCCTTAACTTTCAGAGCAAAGTGCCCAGCTGACTCTTTGTCACCCATGGGAACTGATGAATCCACTGGTTTCTCTTATATTTTGCACTTGGAAGTTGTTAAGTAAACAAGGGAATGAGATACTGGCTCGGGTTGTAATGATTCCTTGAATGATTCAAGTAACTAGTTTACTAAAATTCTTCAAGGCAAATCATCCATGTCGAAGCTTAATTTTATTTATTTATTTCAAAGCTTGTTTAATTATATTTTTCTACATAGCGCATTGTGTTCAGGCCAGTTGATTATTTATGTTGCGTGAAGCTCTTACTTCCACCTACAAGTTGTTGGTGAATGCTAAATGCTAGCAGAATAAATTGCAATTTTCACGTTCGATCCAGGGCTTGTGGGGGGATTTCATTGCTGATATCTGGGTTAGATTAGTGTGTATAAAATTAACAAATGGTAAAAAGAGTTTGCTGTTGTTCAAATGTTATTTTGCAAATGTAAAGTTGACACTTCCATTAAACGCTCCATACCACAAGTAGTATTTTATATATAGTACTGAGCTTGTTGATGAATATTTAGCACATATCAATGTCTTTATAGGTAGCATCATTTAGTTTAGTTTGCCCAATTATTTAGTTTTGCCCAATTATGCCTAATTTAGCTAACTTGCATGCTAAAAAAGTCATCCCTCTTTTTTGCTGGTGGTATTTAATGGAACAATCTCTACCTAATTTAAAATCTTATTATTTTTTTAATTCCAGCAGTAAGGAGATAAAGACACATCCACCTTTCCCCGACAGTAATTTGAAGTTAGAAGTTTTGGCTCATTTTAAACACCTCTTCTATTAATGCAGTCACAGCCTTGTGGTAAACATTGAAATATCTATTTCAACAGATGGCTCTATATTTTCAAAATTCGCATTTTGTTGAATATCCTGGTGTCCGCTTGAAACTCTTAATAAAGCAGGAAAATGTAATATTTTGTCCATTGATATTTACAGATGAAGTCATTAGTTGTCCTCCCTGTCCAAGCCTTGTGAGTCAGAGAGCTCAAGCCTCCCCAATCATTGTGCTGTTACACCTAGAAAATGATGCCTAATTGCAATTAGGGACAGACAGGCCTCCTCCACTGTTGGCAATCTGTGACTCACTTGGCAGTGTGACCACAACTCATCATCACTCACTTCCAACTTCTCATTTTAATGGGCACAGCCTCCATGTCACTTATGTTTTCCTTGGAAGGCTGACATCTTGAGACACAGCAGGTTAAAGATGGAGGCAGATCTGTGGAACTTACCCCCCCAGGTTGATATTAATCTGTGTCTGCTGCACCAACACTTAGACATTCTGCTGCTCCAAAGCCAACAGTTTATTGGTTTAGTTTGCATTGCAGGTGGATTTGAAAAGCAAAACTGTGCATACTTTAAAACAAATACACATTTTAGTACATAGTAAAATTATAGAACAGTCTGGATGAGGAGTTGAAACAATTATGTACTCAAAACAAGAAAAAATGAAGTCTTGCATAATTTTGAGGTGATACTGAGTATATTGTTTGAAACTAATATTGCTAATATAATGAATATGGGCCTGAAAAAATATTTTCTAGTTATTGAGAAAGGGACAGGTTTATACAAGATATTTCTTCTTGCTCCATTTCCACTCATGTATAGTAAGTGTAAGAGATTGTGCTTGTAATTAACAATGAAATGTGTTAACTTTAATCAGTTTAACTTAATTTAACTTCAGAAGAAGTTATCACTTTTGTTTTGAGCAAATCTAAACAGGTTTAAATCAGTTCTTTGGGGAGATGAAATGTTACGGTTTTTAAGGACTTGGTATAAAACTCCGACTTTTTGTACAGTAGAAAATCTAATGTGTGTGTGTGTGTGTGTGTGTGTGTGTGTGTGTGTGTGTTTGTGCGTGAGCGCATTGAACAGTTAAAATCATATTTACAAAAACCATATTAAAACACACAATCTATTTTCCTACTGTCTATGACAGAGTAAACTTTTCATATTTTAGGTCAGTTAATGTGACCAGAATGTTTTTTTGCTAAATGCCGGAATCGACGGAGAGGACAGTTTTACAGAGAAGTTTTTAATTGAAATTGCGTTGTTCAAATCACCGTTTGAACTTCAGAACTTGAGACAAAGGGATTCCTGGATTTCGCTTTCAGAACTGGTGGACCGAGTCACGTTTGTAGGTCGCCTTGCTCACACACAATTTCATCTCCGCCCACAAATTTTCTATGAGACTCAGATCAGGGCTTCTGAAGGTCATAGACACTGGCTTTGTTATCCTTGAGCCACCTTGTGACTAAGCACACAGGCTCAGGACCTTTGTTCATTTGGAAAACCTGCTGCCTTGCTTGACCCTCTGGACTCATGTCTTGAAATGTTGCATTCTTATTTCCATACAGAGTTCTGTGTTGTGATGTGCACCACTTACTCCTGCATCAAATCAGTCACACATGAATCTCTTTATGTCAAAGTTCAGTGGCTTGCAAAAATATTCATACCTCTTGAACTTTTCCATACACATTACCACCACTAACAAATTTTTTTTCGACTACCTGTTCTATAGTAAGATTATTTCACTTCTAATGTGGGATCAATGTCTTGTAAGTGAAAACTTTTTTCAATTCAACAATTACTTTTGCATCAATAATACCACATTATTAACTTAAAACAAGCTCATATATCATACTGAAAAGTAACTTACAAATCTAAGTTAATTTTGTTTTATTTCATGTGTAATAATATATTTGCAATAGATACTAAACTAAATACACTTTGTGGGATTTTGTGTTCTTTGCTAGTTGGTCAAAAAAATGTACCAAGTCTAAAAGTGTGTTGTTTCACCTCTTCAAGTGTCCAACAGCCAGTCGAGGCCTGGCTGTAATCTGGGCCTTCAGATACCCAGGTTGAAAATAATGAATGACTCTGATCTTGCTATGGTTTGGGAAGCATGTACCTCTAAAGTTGGAACTTTGATTTTGGGAAACACAGATCTGCACATAACCAGTGCACTACAACTCTTAAACTCTACAACTCATTTCACAAGTTAAAGATACGATTCAAGTAACAAATGAACTGTCAACAAATAAGTGGAATATAGGAAATGCCCAAACAGATTTAGGATGAAACTCCCACAACCGCAGAGTTGGTCGGCTTCCATGCTCCAGTTACTGATGAATAGAAAGCAAGCGTATTGATTCACCACAGGCCTGATGACACTACCACTGCAAAAAGGACCCTATTAAATGAGATGCAGAGTGTCAAGAGGATAAAAAGGGAGGACAGACTTGTCATTTCATATAATGCTCCTCCTATCATATCAAATTTAAATGCAAATAACTGTCCTTACATGTAAGCCGGAACACTGACTGAATGTCTAATTAGAATCTCTGTCCTTTCTAAAGATGACTTCTTTGATCCACTGGACACTTATAATCTGCTTAAATGTTTTATTGATATGAGAAGTCATGTACAAGACTAAATGATTATGCCTGATATGCATACAGGTCCAGAAATGATTCTGTTTCTATGGGATAACAGAATGATGTTTTTGTAAGTGTGAATATTTCTGAAAACGGTTTTCTACAACTTGGTTTACTGTAGATGCAGTGATAAAATAAGAACTTTGAACATGTCTGATTCCTTGTGTTTTTGTACAATCTTAATTCTCTCACACAACCTTGATTTTTAAATGTTCTGAAAGAAAAATCATTTGTAAACATGGCATTCAAATATGGACATTTATTTTAATTGCAGCAAGGAGAATTGCATAAATCTGGTTCAATATATCTGTGATGGATGGTAAAACAGTCAATCTGAGCAAACCAACAAAAAACTGGTCAGAGCAACATGGAAAACTTTAAAACACCTAAAGATACAATTTTAATCAAAAGTTTTAAAGCTCAATTTTTCAGTCAGTTGGTCTGCTTTGGGGTGTGAAGAATAGAATAAACATTTCTTTATTGTCCCACAATGGGGAAATTCCAATGCAACAGCAGCAATGTGACAGGCGATCAAAGCAAGTAGGTTCACACAGCTCATAAAATATATAAAAACAGAATAAAGAATGAGAAATGGTTTAAAGTAAGGGCAAAATTTCAACACAAATACTGTGCAGTTATTAGAAGCAGCGTAATGTGGCATGAAGGAATGTGCAGCTCTGTAGGGTAATTTAAGAGAAAAAATCCAAATGTGCATCTGAGCACATGCACATTTTTTTCTGCACCATAAATGACAATTAAAAACTGCAGATACCAGCAGAAATGTTTGTTTAAATGAATAAAAACTACACATACCAACATACGCTGGAATACTTATTTTGTTGGGAGCAGTGATAAAACTTGCTGAGAAATTAGACACTTATCTGGGAATCTCAAACTGGGACCTGTGGGTATGTAGGATCTATTTACTCTGGATCACACTTAAACTGATTCTGCTATACCTTCACATCTGGGATGTGGGCTGTGAAACCCCTACCCCCATTCACAACCACACACCTTTGTGGATCAGTATTCTCCATCATGGCCAGACTCAGAGCTCCTCTGGAGGCTCCTCTGAGAGTGAGACTTTCCCCTGTCCCATCCAGACTAGATCTTATGTCCGAGAGGCAGGTCCAAGTGTCTCATTAAGAGGGCAACATAAGAAGAGATTGTGGTATCTTGTCAAAAAAGGAACTGCATAAAATGTCACATGCATAATGAAAACAGTTCACTATGCATGTGACATAATGGACCAATTTTTTTTCCACAATAAAATTAATTTCAAACTTAGTTTTTCAATGTACTCTGTAAGCCCATTATTCTGTTCAACACATTTTTCATTTTTAGAGTTTTTTTTTATTATTTTTGATTTTGGTGGTCATAAGCTTGGCACAAGCCTTTAATTTTATTTTTTTTGCAGTTTCATTTGTTTCATGAACTGCTGGTCTGAGTGGAATCTTGCTTTGTGTGCAGGTTTTCAGACACATGATGGATAAATATCCTGGATTGAAAAACTTGAGCTTTGAGGCAAATAAACTTCTGCTTTACAATATACAAGCGGTCTTCGTCTACATAGATTATTTTTAGTTTTGGCATTTCAGTTTCAAAAGGTATTTCACAGTTTGTACAAAACCAATTTATTTTGTTTTCTCTATTGGTTTTCTTGTGATAAGATAAAGAAAGAAAAACTCTTGCTAATCTTGAAGTCAGCTCTTTAACTTAGACACAAAGACCTGAAGACTATATTGAAAAAGACAAAGTGTTGATGGTTGTCTAAATCGCTAAGCATCAAAACACAATAAAGGAACCATTTTAAAAATATCTTTAAATAAATTAGGAAGATTTGTTTTTTGTTACCAGTTTGAAGTTTCACTATTATGCAAAAGTAACATTTTGCATGTTTCTGTAATTTTATATGGATATATTCTGCTTTAAAAGATGGTGGAAGAGCAAAACAAAAAACTATTCAGTCATTTTTTTGGGAAAAAGTAAAACTTCTGCTGGTTAAACAGCCAGTTGCAAAATATCTAAATTGTTGCATCACAATTATTCACCTAGCAACCCCAAGTCAAGCCTGGCCCCCCACCTGGCAACCCAAGTGTAGCTACACCCACTTCATTACAGCATACAGTCATGGCCAAAGGTTTTGAGAATGATTCAAATGTTAATTTTTACAAAGTCTACTGCTTCAGTTTTTATAATGGCAATTTGCATATACTCCAGAATGTTATAAAGAGTGATCAGCTTAACAGCAATTAATT
>CAEGAF010051930.1:0-12976 GCA_903067075.1 Micropoecilia bifurca
GTGTGTGTGTGTGTGTGTGTGTGTGTGTGTGTGTGTGTGTGTGTGTGTGTGTGTGTGTGCATGTGTGCGTGTGTGTGTGTGTGTGTGTGTGTGTGTGTGTGTGTGTATTCTCAGGCCCAACCTGCTTCATTCACTCATAGCATCTTTGTGGGGGATGTTATTTTAACCCCAACTCTTCCCATTGGCGTGAAATTAAAGATCTGAAGTAGAAAGACTCTAAATGATTGGTGATCAGTTAAATCATCCATTTCCACAAACTGAACCATTTTTATATTGAAATACCAAATCTGGACTTTTGCACCGGACAGGATATGAAAACACAAGATGTTTTCATGGATACATAAGAATGACCTGTTTTTCCCCGAAAGGTTTGTTTCAAAAGAAAAACATAAAGATGTGATACAATTACATCAGAAAGTTGAATTATTCTAATGTTAGTTATTACAGATGTATGATGCACATCCAAATCTTGAGACACAACAAAACAAGGATAAACATCTAGAGTTTTTTGAGGTCCATCTGCATGACCTGAAACCTCTGGAAGAGGTTTTTATCCAGAGTGTGATTAATATTATTGGATGCAGTCTCTGAGATTGTGATTGTTCCTTCTTGAGATAAAGACTTTATGAAAATCAAGTGAAAACAGGTTTCTGTCAAGTATGAGACAACTACCAGCCACCTGACGTCTTTTATAGATGTCAGAACATTTTTCTTATTTTGATTTCAAGAAACCAGACTGTATTATTATTTGGACTTTCTCTGTTTTCCCACTTCATTTTTTAAACGTGCATTTTCACAAGAATGTTTCAACTCTGACTTGTAAAATTTAGTTGTAAACTGACTGGTAAAAGTGGCCCAAATCCAACTTGTTTGACCTTGTGTGTGCCTGGGTCTGATTTGAGGAATACAAATCAGATCCACTCCACTTTCATCTGGGATCCTAAATCTGAAACTTCTGAGGTGTTTCCAAGCTGTTTTTTATGTCGCTGAATTGTGACTGTACACGAAAGGATGTGACAACCAGGTATCAAGCCCCCCATTGGTGGAGCTAATTGTAATTTTCTCAGTTCTTTGTGTACATCAGGAAAAACAAAGTTCACACTGGAGACTGAGTATGGTTACATGAAAATGATCATAAAAAGCTATAAAATGAAAATGTATTTATTCTCAACAAAAATAGTCACTCAGGTTAAGGACATAATGTTTTTTTAAGCTTTAGAAAATAAAATACACTTTACAAGGTTGTACACAAAATTTTTCACAAAAAATGGCAATATTTACGTTTCTATTTTTTAAACCTGTAAGTTTTGCCCAACTGAATATGCCTGTCACTGTTTTCTTTTGCTTCAGTTATGTATATGGGTTTATATATGATAGGTTTTTTTGTGTTAACTTCAATGAGATGCAATGTGATTGTGGTTGGTTTTGTTTTAAGTCAAATTTGTTTTTTATTTTTGTTAAAAAAACAAAAACAACTTTAAGGTGGAGACTTGTATTGCATTTTTGGATGCACTATTTTGTCAGTTTTATATTGTATGTCAATAGATGCATTTGTTCAATAAAGATTACATGTTTATTGCAAGGTTGGCTCTATTAAAATATTTTAAGAAAAAAATCCTACTTCAGCATTAGGTCTTGCAGTGTTAACATGGTCTTACAAGTGAATGTGCATTTTAACGAGTGAATCTTCACAAGAACACTGAAAACCGGGTTTGAAATCGACAAAACACGACAAACTTTTGGAAAATATTTGGATGAAGTTTAGAAACGGGGTCTGTACCAAACAACCCATTTAAATTAACTCACTATTTATGTCAAACAGGGATCAAATACAAAGATCAGAAATATGCCAGAAGTTTGATGATGCATGTAACCAGGGTGCAACATTCTCAAATAAATGAACGGAAAAGCAACTGAAGAATTATTTTCCTTAAAAGTTCATAATGATTGACAGTGATGTGTGATTAAGCCAGCACTTAAGTCAGCATTATTATCCGAAGCGTTGTAAAACAAAACAAAGAAAAGGAAAGTTGCTGACCGAGCAGAGCGTCACAAAGTGGATCTAAAGCAGATGTGTTGCCTCTGCAGAACATCCCAGAACAGTTCTTTATGGTGACACTTGAGCCAAAGATCTCAAGATGACAATACTGTCTGTTTAACATCCATCATACGCCTCTGTAAATGTTCTCAAGCTTGCAGCAACCAAAGCCTGGGTCAGTCCAAACCCATCTGAGCTCTAGTCAAACCGCAGTTTTGCAGTATTAGAGTGCAACTTTTCCAGAGATGGAACAACCATCGTCTTTCTTACACAGCCATGGACTCACATGCATCTATGTTTCCCTTTCATTTCCAAACAGCTTCAGCTCCTCATGGAGGCTTTAATGTTGCTTAAAGGAAACTCTGGCTGCAGAGCACTCAGAATTAAAACCCTTATCAAAGGAGAAATTTATAGCTTTGATGCAGTTGTGACCTGAAGAAGACTCTCAGGGCTTTAAACTAATTTCGTAGTGGGTTAATTATGTGCCACATGAGCCTTCTGAGGATGGAGCTGTGTTTTGTTTATCTCACAGCAAAGCCGTATGCAGATTCTGCTAATGAGAGGGCAGAAGCTGCAACACCTCACAAACGTTAAAGTTGCATTTGCTGTTTAGCTTATCATGAAAACATGAACTGGTAAAGGACTACATCAGGAGTTGCTTAAAGTTCTCCGTAAACAGTGTCCTGCATGTTTGGATGTCACCATCATGATTTGATGATTGTTGCAGAGCATCCAAAGTGCAACATCAGCAGGTTTGGTGGGGTGATGATAAAAATAGTTTAATTCAATTAAAAAAAAAAAACACTTACAGCCAACTCAGAAAAACGGCTGGATTGTTGCAAGGATCCAGCGAGGATCCGTCTTACTCAGGTGAGAACATAACTCACCAATCTCTACTACAGAGGATGTAGAGACACAAGAGGAGGGCTGAAATAATGTGACACTACCACAGAACAACACATGAAACAGAACTACACCGGACAGCGCCATTTTTGTTGGTTGGGGTGAAATGTAATGCAGGATAGAGAGAGAGATGGAGCTACGACATCATTGTTTCAAAAAAAGTCGCAATCTGCATGTGCACACTGAAATTGATGCACTCTGGCAACTGGTTTCAAAAATAATCACTTCTGGTCCCCCAAAAGTCTTAATCCTTGTGGACCCACAGCCTAAACATCAAGAAACCATTATGGATAAACCTTCCCTAACAGCTGAACTACCTCCTAACTACGTCATCAAGCTGTGCACAGACATGAATGCAGCTGAATATTTATTAAACTCACAGGGAAACCAAGATTTTAGTGCCAGAACATACATAAGTAAAGCACATTCAAAAGACCAAGTCAAAACAATCTGAATCACCATGGCAACCACTAAAACAAGTTGCAGGGAGAGAAGTTGCCTGAATAAATGTGAAACTTTGAATGCACAACAGCGTATATTGAGTATATTGTGAATATTGAGCAGACTGGCTAGATTCAAGAGTGATGAACAATATAAAATGTTTTTCACTACAAGTTATACAAATAAGCAGCCTGTCCCAGCTTAAAATTCAGAAAGTTGGAAACACGATTCATTTTAAATTTTACAAGCAATTTCAGTAAATATTATTTTTTTTTAGATGTAATTCAAAGCTTAATAGAATGCTGTTTTCGCCAACATCCTATTTCTCAGCCTGCAATTATTTTGACATTTTTATTAAACACCATTTTAGTTTTTTCCCTTCCTTTGTGTTATCACACAAAGGAATATATAGAGCTATACACCTCCCTTTACAAACAAATTCCTGTGTTTTTGGCATAGCAGCTGCTCAGTACATGGATGAAGATCCCTGAACCTCTGCAACACAACCTGAGATACTGAGGTTTTCTGGTTAATTTAAATGCCATCCATATGTGGCCCAGTGAGCAGCATAAGAGCTTTCCTGGGCAAATTGTCTTCAGAAAAAGCAAATTTACAACAAAATTTCACTCATTGATAGAAGATGGATGTTAACAGTTACTAATTCTGTTTCATTGAAGCATATGGGGAACAAAAGGCCAAAAAGATGTGATACCTTAGTCTTGTTTTGAAAGCTGCTAACATGTTTTAATCAAAATACTTTCTGCAAATATGTAAACGTTGTTTTATACTGAAAATCTCCAGGGTTCTGACTGAGAACAAGTGACACAAAGGTGTCACAAAAACATCTTGATTGAGCTTCTATGAGCTTCCATAGGAACTAAAACATTCATTTGAAAATGGTGGCAGAAGTCAAGGCCCCAGTCCTGCACACATTAAAACGTTTTTGAGATGCAATCTTATGATCAGGACAAAGCAGCACCAAAGACAGACATAATATGGTGACATCAAAGCACGAAAGTTGGAATAGTTGTTAAAAGGTTTAAGTCCTCACTGTTCTCATTAACTATAATGAGCTCTGCATCGTGCTTTTTGACAGTGCAGACACTAATGTGTTATGAGTTCAAACATGCTTTGATGCATATTATAATGCATGAGGTTGTCACAACATGAACAATGCTGTAGAAATGTAAAAAAGATTAAAAAACAGATTGAAAAGTCTGACTCAACAATTTAGAAAGCCACAAATCTAGGGGTAAATGCTTTTTGATTAAGTTTATACCCTAAACATTAGAGAAATGGTGCAACGTGTCCTTTATTATTTTAATGTTATTGTCTTTAGCTATGACTATGTCATATAAATAAGTCTCCAATGTTTCAAGATCCAAACATTCCTGCTAATAAAATCAAAGATCAAAACTGTGAGCAAACTGAAAGCAATTAAAATTGAATTCAAATTGGATGCTCTGTATTATAGTTTTGTTTTGTTGGGTTGCTGACCAGTTGAGTTCTTCTCTTCAGTGTTCACATAACCCTTTTGTTTAGGGGTCCAACAGACCCCACACCCGTATCACTTGTATAATTTGCCTCAGTCCTCGCACGCACAAGGGTTAAACATATCAAACTTTTAAAAAATAAATTCATATTTAATCACAAAATTGAGGAAAAGAAACATAGACAATAAGCAACATACAAACCATCGCCATGAGAGGCAATACATCTGTCTGCAAATGTGATTTTATCCCTTGTGCGTGCAAAGACTGAGGCAAATGATACAAGTTTTACATATGTGGAGTCGATTGGGCCCCATTTGTAAACACAAAGGTTAAAGCAGTTTTTTGTCAAAGTCCACATGTGCAGAAGTAACCCACCAACTGTACAGGGCAGATTACTCAGATTAACAATAAACAACCTCCACTTAATTAGATGAGGGAAGATAACATATTTTAATCTAGAAAATGCTTTGGATGAAGCTACAGGGCCATGGTAGAAATCAGAAAAATAAATCTTTCTCATCTTGCAAGACAAAGATTGCTTCCTCCTTCCATGAGCACAGAGAAAACTCTTGAGTCAGTTTGGAAATCATCAACATAAGGCAAGTTTTGATGACTTAGACAACCTCAGCAGAGAGAAAAAAACTGCCAGACAACACTCCATCATGGGAAACTCAATCTCATTTCTTTCACACCTTCAATTCACAATGAATAAGTTGCTTCTCACCACTGTGAAACACATCACAGCAGACGTTTCAAAATGAGAACTCAGCAGTCATTTTTAACACAGAGCTCACAGCTCTGTGAAATAAAACCACATTTACGCTGACAGGAATAACACATGTTCAAAGTTCTTCAGGGCCATGTCCCATTATGTAACATGCAATGTTTGCTCTTAAAGATATATGTTGCAATTAGTCTTTAACACATCATAACCTCCTCTGCAAGCTGGTGAAGTTAAGCAGACGTCTGGAAAACATCCAAAAGCGGCATTGTGGGAAAGAAAGCAAGAACACCCCTGGAGGGATCACCAGCATGCTGGCCTCAAGGACAATCAGGAAGACAGATTCCCTTCTGTCCTCATTGATGTTTTACATGCTACCACACTGTGCCAAACAATGTGCTCTTTGTTGCTGGAGGCCCCTCTGCGACACCTATACAGAGGATGATGAGGGAGCTCTTGACGCTGGTCCTCAGTGCCTGCTGTCCTGCAGGTTTTAGGGTTTTTCCTTCTGCCACATACCTGATGTAAATTTCTGTTCAAAACCTGTTGGGGCAGAGTAATGGCAAATTATTCTGCTTTGCCCCCCATCCTGCTATTCCTGCCAAAAAATGGACACTGTACCTGTAACAGGGCTTTACTCTGTTATGTGGCAGAGCGTTCTGGGTCAGCTGCAGCTGGCTGATTAATTTTTTTTAGGCAAACCTGTGAAAATACTGTTGCAATAATCAGTTCAACCAAACATGAATGCATTAATTAATTTTATAGATCTTGCTGGGACATGACTCTTGAGCCTGGAAATGTTCTTCAGGTGGTAGAAAGCTGACTTTGTAACGGTCTTTATGTGTCTATGAAAGTTTAAGTTCCCCTCCTTTGGTGGGGCCCCAAGACGGAGCCATGGTGAACCCCTTATTTAATCTCTTTTACTGTTAACGCTCATATAAACGTACTTATTGATACAAAGAAATGCCTGTTCTTTAAGTAAGACTCGGATTGGTCAAGTGAGGCTCAATAACATCAGCACTGAGTTTTTTTCACTGTGGACCTCATGAACAACTTTGATAGGGTCAGTTTCTGCATAGTGGTGAGCATGAAGCTGGCCTGAAAGACAGCAGAGCAGTTGGTCATTGCTTATTTTTATGAGGAGAAGTGCTAATACTGACAATATAGCATTTATAACCTAAACTACTTTTTTTGTTAGGAAGAGGAAAGGGTGCAAATTGAATTGCAATTTTCCACTTGTTCCACAGGTTTTGGGATCGGGATGAGTTTCAGCTCAACGAGAAATGATTAATATCCCAATGGTACGCTCGCACTAAGATCAAACTTACTACAAAGTCTGGTTTTCCCTAAGGAAGGCATCACTGTTGAAGCACCACCATGAGAGAAACTTCTCACACTGCGTATGCAGGGAGACTGAAGCGCAAAGCTGTGGATGGTTCTGTCATTGAACCAATGACAGAAATATTTTAAAACAGAACTTACAATGGTTTTTTTTATTATCATTATTTTGAAGTATAATGATGTGGAAAAATTTAATCTAGACCAAAAGTAAAAGCTCTGACTTTTTGCCCCCTCCATTGACCCAGACTTTCATCAATGCTAAGTGTTGCCACTTTCACAGCTTCAGAACATTTCATTTGTCCAGATCTGAGCTGTCAATCTCCTCTATCCTCTCAGGACCCCTCTTTATTTTATAAAACAGATAAGCATGCAAAATCACTGAGCTATGATAAAAAAAATAAGGGTTCTGTTTAATAAACCCCATGCAAATAATTGCTCAAAGCAATAGGGAGGCCTGTGTCATGGAGTCTGCTCCATATTTAGTTTGGCTGTTAGCGGCGTAGCTCAGTTTCATTTGGGTCCCGAAATGCTTTCTTAAATGTTTTGTTAAGACTCTGTATCATTTAAAAACCTGCACAGATGGAGAATAATTCAGCTCCCAAATGATTTTTATCTACTTTTTAAAACTGCAGACGCTCAAATGCATCCTAATGAGCTGCTGAGAAAGAAGGAATGAGAAACTTTTTAAATAAATACCTTTTTTTATTCTGTTATTGGCTTTTTACAGGTACAAAGCATACAGCATGTTATAGTTTTATCAAAAGTGGAAAATACTGATGTTACATATGTAACAAATGTAAAAAATAAGTAATCGATCTTACTTTCCCTGAAAGTAAGAACATAACATTTCAGCGTATGAAAATTTGCATAAAAACACTGCTAAAGTAATTTAAGTTAATAAACAGTACAAAAAATGTAGAAACCATACATGTCAACATAATGAACAAGGACACCACCAACATGAAAAATGACTGTGATTTTTTTTATAAAATAAGAAAAAATGTACATAAGTTCATTAAGTTTTAGTTCAGGTCATGTTTACAAGATCAACATTTTTATTTTCATAAGTGCCAGGGAGAATATTGGCTGGTCAGAGAGTGTTAATGCAATTTTTTTCTTAACAAACACTTTTTCCCTGAAAAGACTATCTCCTCAGGCCCATGAAACAGAATCCTCAAATGTCTGTAAGGCAGCAGACGTGATTGCCTTTCACTCTTGGGACATTTAGCCAGTCTTAGAAGAGGAACCGGAGTAAGGCAAGAAGAGATCGGATGATTGGTGGGGTTTGAAAAACATTGAAAGTGATTGTTTCCACACAGAAGGGTGTTTTTTGATAGAACACATATGCGTCTTTTTAAAAAATTAATAATGCATCCCTAAAAATATACTCCTTTCATAAATGTAGTCAAAGACTTCTGTGAGTTCCTATTCAGCCACTTTCTTATCTCTTGACAGAATATTTTGGGAGGGGAAATATTACTGGTAATAAAGGACAAAAATGCTTGATTGAGATAATGTAAAATCCTAAATTGAACTCAGGTGAGGGTTTTCTTCCAAAAGCCATCCAGTATCGATGGATACGCTTAATGAGGTCTCAGAGAAATGAGTGCACAGTTTGTACAGTTTCAACCTAGAAAAGACTGGTAAACTATTCCAAGGTGGCAACGATGAAATCATTCCTCGGTTTTCTGCCTTACCGCATTAAAAGTCGTCTTTTTCTGTTGAGTATCAATAAAAACATACACTTCAATTTACTCACAAAATATACAGCCTTTCTTCTTTTAGAATGGAGATTGACAAAATTCTACAACACTGTAATAAATAGTCTCATACATATTGCTCAGCTTCTCCTTCATTAAGAATGGTTACTGAGCCATCCCCGCTGTTCATTTCAATGTCTTTCGCTGCAGCATTCTCAGGAAGCGACGCTAAGTCCTTAAAAACGTCAACATAATGTCCAAAGCCGGGCCCCCAGTTCAAAAGATTGTCCCAGTTGAAGCCCCCAGCTTGCTGGCCCAGTTTGTGGGGCAGTGTGTAGTGTTGCTCGGTTGAAGGTGTCTGGGCGAAGCCGGGCCCTCCTTCTGCCCGCCGGCTGGAATATCGCCTCTGCTTGAGCCTCCCGCCGTAGTCCTCGTCGTCAGCATCTGACTCGTTGACTTGCGAGAGCTTGGGAACTCTGGAGCTATAGGAGACGGGCTTTTCCCTGTCGTACTCCATCTCCGAACAGGTGAAGGAGTCATGTGAGTCACTTTCAGACGAGGACTCTGGAGCAGGAATACCATCAGCTGGGTTGCGGACCCTTGACAGCGGCCTGCGGCAGTCCTCCTCTGAACTGGAGCGCCCATGGTCAGCGCTGCAGATGCTGGGGTTGCGTGGACGTGGCGTGTTAAGCCTCTCCACCTCTTCGATGGACAGCCCCACTGGAGGCCCTGTCTCTAGAGGGATCTGTTCGATTGGCTGCTTCAGCCGGCTACCCGGCCTTGAGGTGTGGCCGTGGCCGGCCATCGTCTGTGGACTTTTGCTGCGCCTCCCCAGCCGGGTGGCGTAGTTGAACATGGGCGGGGGTTGGCACATGTCATTGTGCATGTCCAGCGGGCTGCCTTCACGGCGAGCCAGGTTGAGGTCTCTGGTGGGAGTATTGCGGTAGAAGGAAGAAGGTTTTGTGAACGGAGCTGGGGAATGTCTGGAAAGCGGATTGGGGGTAGGACAGGCAGAGTGGGAGTGGCTGAGTGGAGTGGACCTCAGTGCTTGCGTGTACTGAGGCTGATAAGTGTAGCTTGTTGCACCTAGCGGTAACGGCGACTGTCTGGCAAAGCCCAGAGGGCTGTGTCTCTGGATAGAAAACTTGGGAGTGTGGCTGCGGAACTGCTTGTAGTGTTGGATGATGTCTGCATCTGACGGCGCAATACTGCTGGCGTTGTCAATGTCATAATGTTCAATATCTGCCTCTTGCCCATTACAAGGCGCACAGGGAGCACTGGGAACAGTCTCATTGTTGTGGGGAATGTCTGTTTCATCATATATCAAGTATGGGTTCTCCCTCTCAATAATGTCTGGCTTAGGGTTCCCTTCTGGTTGCTTTCGTACTGTCATGTCATCACCATACGGTGGGATGTTGTCTGGATCATCGAAAGCGACATTCTCACTACCCTTCTTCTTCTTCTTCTTCTTCTTTTTCTTTTCATTAGGTTTCTTCTCCTTAGGTTCCTTTGGCACTTTGGTCTTGTTGCGGTCTTTGCAGTGGTTGCACAGGATCAGACTGAGCACCACCAAGGCAAGGACGGTAGCACAGCTGCCGACAATAGCCGGCACAGCCCAGATGGGTAGAACCATGGCTTCTACTGTAGGACTGGGACTGCAGACAAAGCCACCATTGTCAGCTGTGGTGCAGACGGTACCTTGAGGGCACTGGACGCCCAGACAGGCCACCAGAGTTTCGCAGGTCTTGCCAGTGTAGAATTCGGAGCAGATACAGGTGAACCCGGAGTGGGGGTCTGGGATGCAGCTGCCGTGGTTCTGGCAGGGATTAGAGGCACAGTCGCCGGGCGGGACACATTGATATGTGTACCACTGGTTGACGCACATGAGGCCGTCTAAACACGGGTTGCTCTCGCACAAGTTGGGTCCTCTGCAGCCGATCTTTACAGATGAACTGGTCTTGGTTAATGCCACAAGGCTGTGCTCTCCAGTAAATGGCAGGTTCTCCCCGTTGTACTTTACGTATGCCAGGCAGCCGTCAAAACCTGCAGAAAAATATGGGAAAAACAAACCGGATTAGTTAATAAGAACAGCCGGCAGCAGGTACACAACGGAACGGAGGTATAAGGAAGAATCATTGGGGCTGGATCAGTTCCTAATAAACAGCAGGAACTTTGAGCTATAATCAGAGGTAAAGAAATTTTGTTTGGATGGGTAATAAGTTCAAGCTTAGGACAAAAACAATGAAACTGGTAATTTCTCATGGAGAGCTTCTACTGTAACAAAAAAACATATTTTAAAAATCGGGCCGCATCCATCACTGGCCAATTTGAAGGAAGACATGAAATGTTTTCTAACAGAGAATCCATCGTCGGGGCCATTATGGCTTCAAGACATGCATCTGGGTTGGATGAATGTCTCTGTGTCTAATTCAGCCTGTTGCCTAACAGCGCTGCCTCACAGATGTAAACAGGTTTTTATTGAATTTATCCCAGTGCAGATTAAATCCATTTGTGTCTTTTCATTAGCTTAGGAGCAGCGAGTGCACAATAGAACCCAAATGTTCAGACACACACTGAGGTAAAGGCTGGTTAACAGGCAGCCTGCCACAGGTCTGCGTGCTGAGAGTGTGTTTGTTTTGAAATGGTCCCTTTGTAAAAGACCTCAACAAATCATTCAAATGGCTAATTTTTACCATATTAGTACATAGTGTAAGCCTTGTTTTTCCCTCCCCTTAAAATCCTAAAATTTACTGTGTTGCATTACCTCCTCCTGGAAACCCTCTGCTTCACCTTTTCCAAACTTATACTCAAGGACATCTGATCTGGGATTTAAAAACCCAGCAAAGAAAAGCTGAACTGGGAAGAAGTTTAGCATAAAAAGTCAACATTTTCCAAAATGAAGTCAAGTTAAACGAATGTTGGTTCTGGTCTGTGTAATTGGTAAAAACTTCACTTTTTACCAACGTTTTACGGGATAGTAGCTCAGTTTTTGATACAACTGCCACAGGATCGTTTGCCTTGTATTTTTATACCTTTTCGCTTATGTGACTATTGTTTAGTCTTGCAGGATAACAGGAATAGATGCAAATGTTTTTTATAAACCTGTAGTTTTCCATAACATAAAGACCGTACTTAAAAATAAATCAAGATTTTTAGGTAGATGGCCAATATCTTTGTGTACAAATGTAAGAAGCATGGGGATTTTTTGTATGGTTCTCGATTCTGATGATTCAACTATGTTGAAGAAAACATGAGCTACAGATGTTTTGGAAGTATCTTCAGCAACGCCACATTTCTATTAATTTATCTTTATCCATCCAAGTCAAAAATTCCTTTTAGTTTAACAAACAATGCTAATTAGAAGGCATTTTCAAATGTATTATATATGTATTTATCTTGTCTGAAACAACATCTAAGGGTCATTTTTGAAAAAAATGGAGAAGAACCTAGAAATTATTCCAATTTAATAACCAGAACACATTAACTTGCTTCTTTTTTATTAAAAAGTCCAAACTCCTTCACTTCTGCTGCTTGTTTCAAAGACCCAGATGTATAGCAACTGACTTGATATAGTCACTGCTGTTCAGAGTAAATTGTTTTGAGGGCGGTTTTATGTTTGAAATTAGGACAATTTAGTTATGAGACTCCTTTGTGACAATTTCTGGTTCATCTCCTTCACAAGAAGACAAAGCCGCACATTCATTTCATTGCTGCAGAAGAAGCTTTTATGTATTATTAAGGAGACTTTCAAACTCTTGTTTTGAGTTTGAAAGTATTTTTAATTTTGCTAGTGAGTGGCTCACATCAGCATTTTGATGATCAGGTGAAAGTAGGTCATATCAACCTGGTGGGGAAACTCTTAGTTACTGTATGGATAGTTTGACAGATAAAAGTTTGCTTCACAAAACATGACTTGGGGCCATCATTGACTAAACCTGAAGTAACACAAAACTATAAATGATCAGGGGAAAAACTAACAGAAGAAAGTTTTTACCTGCTCCAGTTTTCTGCTGAGCGGGTCCCGGTGGGATCCCACCTAATGAGAAGGTCAGAACACTGAGACCGCCGAAGTCTTGGGTGGCGTGTTGGATGGGTCTGGGGAGCCCACCGTCCACCTGGAGGACAGTGGACGAGCCGTTCTTAAACATCCGCAGGATGTGCCACTGGCCGTCCGACAGCACAGCGTCTCCCAGAGTCCTCTCCACCTTCCCACCAACACCAGCATCCGAGATGTAGTTGATGTTGCCATTCCTCAACTGAGCAAGTGAACAGAAATACAGTTTGGTTATGTGGTTCTTGATTGTAAATGTTTCCCTAGTAAAATGAATATATATATATA
>CAEGAF010051935.1:0-10621 GCA_903067075.1 Micropoecilia bifurca
CCTGCTGCAGATCTACAAGGACAAACGATGGTGAGTACAAAGAAAAACAAATACCTTAATAAATATACCTTGAAACAAATTCAACCCATAATCCAGAAATAACTTTAACATAGATGGACCCTGCAACATAATGCTAACACAAACAAACCCGGGATAGAAAGTGAAGCAAAATTGCAACGTTTAAATTAGACATTCTAACCAAATATAGAAAATAAGTGAATGAGAAAGAATAAGGCACAGGTGGTGAACATAACTCGGCTGGCCTGGGAACACCTTGGGATTCCCTTGGTGGAGCTGGAAGAAGTGGCTGGAGAGGGAAGTCTGGGCCTCCCTTCTGAATCTGCTGGTACTGCTTTAGCTAGCCGTTTGGTCTCATTTAATTTCAGACAGATGCATATTTTTTATTTGGTGTGTGTAAATTTCCAGTTTTAACTGTGCATAACTACAATGCACTCCATTTATTCTGTTAGAATACATTTACATTTTTCATAAATGTAAATGTATTCTAACATTTGGCATATATGTACATATATATTCACCAAACAGACTGTGAGAAAGTAGAAATGTAATTTTCTTCATAACATGATTCTTAGAATTTAAAGCAACTCAGATTAAAATGGATACTACAGAAATACAGAACAACCCACATAGCAGCAAACATCAGTATCGTGTACATTATTACTTATTTCACCAGTACAGTCACCTCCATCTCCACACCTTTTGAATTTCTCCGCCTGCAGCCACTCTGATAACTTCATTCCATATCTCTCATCTCTGGTGGCTCAGCCGTTATTTATTTCTCTTTTCATGTGAGAGCAATGGCGCGCGACTCCAAGGACGTAATTTCGTCGGACGTCGCAACCTGTAATTCAGCCTGATAAAGAAGCATCTGAGCAACTAGGTGAACTAGGTGCGGATAAGGATATGATTGCAGAAGGACTGATCCCTGCAGCTGTCAGCGCAGGGCCACGTCTTCATCACACTTAAGGAAGCAAACAGAGGGAAAACGCATCCCGACAAGACGGAACGCGACGAGCGCGGCGTGTAATGAAAATAGGAAATAAGCGACGGCGTCATGTTTCCGAGAGCGGTTTTATAGCCGCTCGGCTGTCGTGTGTGTTATTTAATCTTTCAGCTGTGGCTGCTTAGTCTTGCAAGACTCTCTCCAAAGTTGTCAGGGTTTTTATGCGAGCCGAGGCAGGTATTTTAAATCTTGGTGTGGGAGTGGAAATTGTTAAGAGTTTACTTAAAAACAAGCTGGAATGAAATCATCGGCATCCACAAGGATATCTTAGCTGAATCAATATGGAAGCCACTGAAGTGTGCAGCAACCGGTTAGTATATCACAGTTCGATTTCAAGACCCTGCCTCCCCAGAACCTCTTTCTTTTGCATAGTGGTTGAGCGGCGCTTTATTTGCATGTATGGATTTTCTCCTGGCCGCATCTATCCATGTGTCAAGCGCTTTGCTTGGAGTAGGAGAACACTCTATTCATAGAAGTATCTGTGTGTGTCCTCTGTATGGCTGACAGCTAAAAGGCCAGTCAGACGTTTACAGAGCCTTCAAAATGTATTCATAGCCCACATTTTGTTAAAAACTTCAGACTTAAATATTGTGACCTCCCTAAAATGATGGTCTGAGGCTTTTATTGTTGCTTAAATCATCTTTTGGCAAAATCTGATTTAGGTAGGTGTTTTAGGAGGGTGACTATATATTATACTTTATGGAAGATAATTTAGTGCATTAATCTGAAGGGGGAGGAAATAGATGGGTGGTTTTAATCTTCCCCCACCCCCAAGAACAATATGACTAAGTCCAACCCTAAACCTTTGGTTGGCAGAGAACGTTCAGGGTTAAGTTCCCCCTCATCAATAACTAGCTAGAAACTCCGTTTATCCAGGTTAGCATTCCAAGCTAATAGCTCAATGAACTAGTTCTTGTTCAATTAGCACTTTTGGTACAAAATATTGTTTAAAAAGTTTCTGTGAATATCATGAAGCCATTTACTACGTGATGAAGTAATAAATATGCTAGCATCTTAAAGTCCATATGATATATCCCTTAGTCTCTTATTTTTACTCTCCAAAGCTTTTATTGTTGCTGATTTTCTAACACAAAAATGTGTCAATGATGTCAAAAAGCAAGATGACTCATCCAATTTTCCAGAGTTGTAATATTGTCCAATGGTCCGTGTCATTTCTTTGCCACATCTCCTGCCTAGAAACCATAAACTCATAGTCTAAAAGGAAAAGATGGCAAGCTAACATTTAAAGCAAAACTATAGTATAGCTTAAAACAAGAGTAGCGGCATTAATTAACGCTGTGTCCACTCAGTTACCTTGGAGACCGTTCATGTGTTCATAACAATTGAACCATGTTTTTGCCTGTATTTATACACATCAGTCACCCAGTACTTACCGGAGAGGGAAAAAGTTGTGGTACTTGTCCACATGAAGCACCAAAGGTTTCTGTAGCTGAAAGATGCAGACTCTTTTCTGTCTTTTGTTTACTCCTGAATAGATCATTTATTGACCTTAGAATTACCTGTCCTAAGTTGAAGTTTGCAGTGTAAAAAAAAAAAAGACAAACCAAAAAAAAAAACAAAACAGTATTGATCTACTAAAGGTTATCACAAAGAGAGTAACACCTTTACCAAGTACATTAGGGAACAAACTACATCATAAAGACCAGAAAGAAAAGCAGAGGTCAGGGAGAACAGTTTTGGATACGTTTTTAACAGAGTTGTGTTCGAAAGTAATATCCTCAACTTCAGACATCTCACAGAGCAATGTTCAGTTGATATTCTGAAAATGGAAAGAGGGTGATGGAGTTTCAAACCTACCATGGCGTGATCACCCACCTAACCCGACAGGCTGGACAAGGAGAGCCTTGCGTCAGACTGTATGGAAGAGCGCCAAGACAACAGATATAGACACTGCGTTAGCAGACCGGCAAGACCTAAGACGATAAAGTGGAAGAAGGCGCTCTGATCTAATGTAACCACAATGTCATTTGTCAATTGTTGGCAGAAAGCTAATGCTGTACATCACCCTGAACAAACCCTCCGACTGGTGAAAGATGGTGGTCGTGGCGATATACTGTGGGAATACTTTACTTCTGTAGTGACAGGAGAGCATCTCGGAGTTGATGGGAAGATGGACGGTGGCAAATATACGACAAAGCATTAGAGACTACCAAAAGATTTCAGACGGCAGAGAATAAAAGCCTTCCAATAGGACGACTGGATGTTAAAACAGTGAATCCTTTACTTGACACTTCTCAAAAATGTGATATTTGTGGTGTGCTGTGGTGGCGCAGGGGTTGAGCACAACCCACATATGGAGGCCTCAGTCCTCAATGTGGCTGTCGCAGGTTCGATTCCCAGCCTGGCAACCTTTGCTGCATATCCTCCCCCTCTCTCGTTACCCCTTCCTGTCAACCAACTATCAAATAAAGGCCACTAGAGCCACCAAAACCTTTACCAAAAAAAAGTGATATTTGTAACACTACATCCCAACGAGATACTTTAAAGTTTGTGGATGATAATAGGAGAAATATGATCCCTATTCAAAGGAACTCTAATTTATTATATTACCACACTTTTTATATGCATATGTGGCACAAAAGTTAGAATGCAGCATTTCATCACCCGTCCCTGAAGGCGTGCACGCTGAGAATAATATCCTCTTTCATAATTTTGATACATCATTTTCTGGATCGTACAAGACTTTAAAGATGACTCATCCAATTTTTCCGAGTTGTAATATTGTCCCACGGGCCGCGATGGAAAATTGAAATACCAAGGTATGATGAGATTATTGGCGGTAGAATTTTCCGCTTCCCGCATGTAAATTCCTGCCAGCTTATTGTGGCAAAACAAGAAGCATGATCCGCATCAGTGAGAGAGGACAAGGTGAGCAAGAGCCTAGACAAATAAATGGAACAAAACAAAAAAAAAGTGTAAATGAACATCACGACGCCTGCTGGAAATCGATGCGGCTCCCGCTCAGCCCCCTTCATGAACCAGTGAGCCCGTCGGGCTGTAATATGAAGTTTCTCGTGTCCTGCAGCCACCGCAGCGCATCCAAAGCACCATTTGCATTTATGGATTTTCTCCGGATCCCCCCACCCCCTCGCTCCCCACGGCGCCTTTATGTCATGCTCTCTCTTGGGGGAAATGGGATCATATTCATAGTCTTTATCCATTTCATCTCCACAGCGGTGTTGACTGAGGGCCTTTGGACCCGGACCTGCTCCCTCTGAAATGATTTGCTATGAGGAGGACCGGTGGTGGTTCTTCTTATGGCTTTGTAATGAATTAAAAAAGAGGCAGAAATGTTATTCCTGTTCATATTGTCAATTAAAGGTCTACAAAAAAAAGTAAACATCCAGAAGGAATGTTTTGTTATAGAGGGAACTTGTCACAACCTGTGTTTTTGTTACAAATGTGTGTAAATCTTTGTCAATATTCCATTCAAGTCTTAAACATACAATTTTACAATTCCTGCGTTTCCACTGAATAAGAAATGAGATTGAAAATCACATGTGAATAAATTTGTTCACACAATAAGTCATTAAAATTCATGGCAGTGACAGAGGTGGAGTTATATGGCGCTAGCGCTCATTACCTATCAGCCATCAGTCTTATTCAGGTGTTGGAGCAACAAACCTCCCATTTAAATAATTTGTCTGCAATACTTCTGAGACAGTCAAAATGGTGTCTACAGTGGCAAAGCAACAGTTTAAACAAACAAATCAAATGGTAATAATGCTGTCAATCACTCTTGTGTATGTGTATGCTATTGCCAGAGAAATAACACACTGTTCCGAGAAAGCAGTTTATCCAGCGTCATCGGTAGCCTAACTGGTCTGAACATTCATAGCAGACTCTGTTGTGGGGAACTAGATGTAGCTACAGAATGCTAGAATACACAAGATTGATAGACAGCGCGAAGTCCCTCCTCCTCGATGTGAATGGTTGTTTCTGGCTGAGTGGTATGTTTCTGCAGATTTCAATAAGATCACAGGAGGAGAAGCTAATTTTTTTTCGCATATTATCTCATACTCTCAAGATATGACAGTTTTAACAAATATATGCAAAAAAAAATTAAGTACAAGTTGCATACTGCATCTTTAAGAAGATATGGTGGTGATTTGAATCTTGAAATAAAAGCACGTTAAACAGACTTCAGTGATTTTATTTTAGTCAGTTGGACTGATCAAACATTAAAGTACATCTTACCAACCCCTCCTGAGCCTGTCCCATTGCCGTAAAGGAGTGCATTAGAATCGCGGTAAAGTACACATTTATACATCTCAGCTTGAGATGTATAAATGAAAAATAAATGGGTTTTTTTTCCCGAACACAAACAGAAATTATTGTTTTAGTTTTTGTTTGTTTTAGGGAACTTCATAAGACAACCATGAAAAACAGGAAATGTAAATCAACAGCAACATACTGAGTGACTCAGCCACTTTCGACTGATAACATGAGAACCATCGCTGAGTTATTCTTTAAATACTTCATCAAGCAGCAGTTGTAGCTTCTGCTTCATCTATTGTCACCATTAGCGTAAAAAAACCAACAAAAAAACCTCGCTTTCATAGATGAAAGGAGTAAAGTTTATTCATCAGGAATAAAAACACGTTAATTCAAAGTGCTACAATTAAAACGAGAAGCGTGCGTGTTCCTTGACACGTACATCTGTAATTTTCAAACTCCCTGACTTTGTGATGTATTTTGAGTACTTAGCTGCCCCAAATGTTCCACCAGCTGTCAGAGCGGAAAACAAAATTTGCATGATCATCAAGTAAGCAGGCGGCTTGTTGACAGAAACAGTTTTTAGGCCAGAGAAAGAGAGAGAATGTGCTTAGAACACCCCATAGAGGTAACAAAACAGAAAAAATACGACTGCTGAGGGGATTAGATTGACTTTCTAGTTTCCAGATTTGGATCCTTTTTAACAAAAAAATAGAGGGAAACGTACAGCTGTAATTTTCAGTAAATAAGCAAGACATCCCATGCAAATATGTGGGACAGGTGTGTCTGTCAACCTGAGTGGATCCAGAGAGCATTTGATAGATGCAAGCTGCAGCAGGTGAACAGATGTGCTTTCTCGCTTGGAAATAGAAAAAAAAAGACATCGTTTTGCTGGATGTATTGATGTGTTATGTGATGATTAAACCTGGCGTGAGCGCAGATTGTAAAGTGTGAAAAGAGGCTGCAATTTCACGCAATTATTCGCCACATGTGAGTGTCTCTGGCAGAGTTGAGGGACGTGGAAGAAAGCCGCCCTCGACCGAATTGGTGTCAGGTATTCATTTGACTCCGCCGGCGCACCGTTCGCTCTGAAGTGCGCTTGTGACGAATTTGCAAAGTGCAACGTTTTGGAATCCATCAATGACTCGACGCCGCTGGTCTTCTTCCATTTCTGGGTCCCCCACTCGCTCGAAGGGAGGCCTCGGCTGTCTATTAAGCGTTCGCTTGAGTGTTATAGGCATGGGTGGGTGGTGGGGTTGACGGGGGTGGGCTGGCTCTCGTCAATGCAAATCACTCCCCGCCTGCCGCCGAGCTCCAGCTGGCGTGATGCTCTGGCATATTGGCAAGTGAGGCGGCCGGGTCGATAAGGATTTTAACCGCGTCTTAAAACGGGTAATGGTGGCCTTTATGTGTGTCATTGTCACTTACCCAAAAGTCATGGCTCCTAAGCGCCGTCATCCATCACCTGCCTGCCTGCCACATGCCTCTTTCTGCCTAACTGATTCGCTTAAGCTCCGTTTGTTTGCTTGCTCTCAAAGTCACTTTCATTTATGATGGAGCTAGCCATGAGCTGTGATTCTAATGCACTCCTTTACGGCAATGGGACAGGCTCAGGAGGGGTTGGTAAGGCTGCTCTAAAAGCGCTCAATGACTCCATCGGTCAGTAAGATATGAAATGATGCAACATCGGACCCTCAAAGACGCTTTACGACGAAGTCTGTCATTTCGATTTGCACACACATTCATGTGCTGATGATGGCGCCGTGTGTCAGCATCGGCTCAGCTCACCAACACCATGTGGGCGGCCATCGTTTCGTCCACAAAGTACAGCACAGATGAATGAAACTGCTTCCGTTTCTCATAAATTGTGTTTTCATCAATGCTTTAGCCTAGCATTGCTTTAGCTAAGAACTGATGGAGCCTAGCGCTAATGCAGCTAAGAACTGCTTTAGACCAGCACATCTTTAGTTAAGAACTGGTTGAGCATAGCACTGTTTTTACCACTACACTCTCATAGACTAGGATGAGAGAGGTGAAGCCAGGAGTGGTTATTTCAGCCACTTCAAACCACCAGATGGAAATAATTTGTATTTCTTTCTTGCGAGACTTAAAAAATTTGGATCACAATTGGTTGGAAACATGGTTTTATTAAATCAAAAATAGAGGCTGCATCTACTTGAAACTTGGTATGAAAATGGCCTAAAATTAAACCAAGTTTGTCATAATTATCGCTTTCACCAACTTTTCTAAGATGATAAACTCACTTTATTCATCAGAGCATTTTTTTTCTTTTTTTTTTAAAAACAAGTATTTCAGGATATTTTAATAATCTCTGCTTTGGGAAACAGTACGATTTTTTTCTTTGTAATGAGCTCCTGCTGTTGGTCCTTGATTAAAAAAAACAAAGTTACTGATTAGAGACGCAGGTGAGGCTCAGTGTGCGACGGCAATGACAAACTGATGCCCTTGAAAAACAGCAGAGGGAGCCTCACCTTTTCAGCAACATCAGTCAAATTATTTTTTTTAAATGCATCAACCACAAGATATTTAGAAATGTGTGTGGCAAATTGTTTTTTAATGAATTTTGGTGCTAATTTTTCTTATATATGAGCTTCAGTAACATTAGAATAACGTAGAATATAATTATAAACTAGTATGGGATCCTTCTCGAATGGTGAAAGTTGCAGAGATTGAAAGGTAAAGGTGATCTGGCCGTGTTATTGTTTTTTCCTTTTTTAATCCTAACATTAAATAATGATATTTTGGAAGCATTTGGTTCGTATAATTTAATAAAAATTATAGTTCAATTGCAGTTGAACAGAAAGTGGAAAACTGTTCACCAAAGAAAAAAAGGTGGATGTAGGGAATGTACTGAAATCCTGGAAGAAAACCTGCAAAAGATGGGAAACAGTTGCGGAGAATCCGGCTCCGTCCAACTTGGGAACATCTTTTTCTAAAACGGCTTGTCTGTTTCAAAAACTGCAGTTTCTGGAAATGTTTTCATCTAAACAGTAAAACGGAACACAACCAGGCACCGCTTTTACTCCTGCAGACCTGCAAGTTGCAGAAAAACCGTTAAACATTTTTGTGTTTCAGTCAAAAATGTTGATGGAACAGGACGGAGGACAATCAGCATCTGTATCATTTCAAAGCTATGCTGTTAGCATTAGCAACTAGCATGAGTTTGAGGCCTACCTTTAACTGATATAACAGAGAACCTCAAACTGCAACGTTTCACACTGCTGCTGATGAATGTTTTGCAACATTTTGATTTGTGGAAAATGAACAGCCACCTTTTGAAACCTGAAAGCGTCTCGAGACAATATCTGATCTTGCGCAAATGACCTCCTCAGGCAACACTTAGAGCGAGGACTTTTTTATATCCTTCTGTCTTTTTCATTGACATTGTTGTATCTTAAGTGTGCTGCATGGAGATAAAACGGTCCACTTGAGAATACTATCAAGTGGAATTGCCAGAAGGTTGAAAAGAAAGAAAAAAGGATTAATAATTTAACCTTCGAGGGGATTACTTCTTCTACAATAGCACAATAGTAACTACTAAAACCACTGAGGGTTGTTTATTTTTTTTGTTATTATTGTACAGCTAGCTACTGGAAATATAGCCGATTATTTCTGGAATATGATCCGCCTAAGGGAAAAAATATAACTTTTTATGAATAATAACACATAGACAAAAGAAAATAACCTTTGATTATTATACCCTGTTATATATATGTACATATTATATACCTTGAGACACTTGAATCATTGGTATTATAAAAGTATTCAGATTTAGTTGTATCATATGATGTTTGTTGGTGCTCAAGCACATTTCACATCATTTTTAGCCAGAAGTTTACATCTACTTAATCAATTTGATTAACTTTGTGTCTGGGTGAGTCAATCATACATTTGAACCACCTTTTTTTTAATCGTTAATATTTTTTCAACCGTAGAATAGAAGACCAACTCAGAATTTCATGAGATGTTTCTCCAGGAGGCTTCAGAAATGTGCGCATAGGCCAAAAGGTATAAAAAAAGCTTTGTCCAAAATTATTTACACACTTAGAGCTACGGATCTCCTCTCAGTTTCTTCTAGACAACATGTAAACATTGGAAACAGTGTTGCTGCTTTGCTGTTATCCTATTTAAGAGTAAATACTTTGGTTTCAATGAGATATAAATCTCATTTTTGTTAACCTTGTTAAAATGAGAAACCTCCAATTTATCAAGATACTAATCCTGAATTTATTTCCAAGTTCTGGCAGTTAAATGCTTCCATACCTTCGGAAAGAACTGGGAAAAAAAATCCCAACTCTTATTATTATTACTTCTTTGCTTCCCTCTTTTTCATAAATTACTAGGCTTAAATCAGTCAATACTAAATGGAAGCAAGATAAGCAGGACACATGTTGAACAGCTGTGCCTCATCATTCAGAAAAACTAAATGATTCTATTAAAAACGGTTGGCGTGAAAAAGTCTACAATAAACCTTGATCCGTGTTGTACCAGAGGGTTGTTGGAAGTGCTGTTCCATCTCTGTGTATATTTACAGAGTGTTGCCAAGCTTCCCGCTCTTTTTTTCCCCCTTTTTTTTTTGTAGCTAACTGGCAAAAATGTCAAGTTGCCCCGAGCAACTGAGGGAAGCTGTAGAGGATTGTTGGCAGACTTGGGTCGGGGAAGAAATGCTCGTTAAGCCAACTAAGTTGTCATGGTTAATTAAATAGCCAGTCATTTCTGAAGTTTGTTTTTCCTCGCCCCGACCCTGCGTGTCATAACGACGCCGCGGGAACGCGCTGCGGTCATGCCGGGCCAGCGCCGCCATTCTCCTTAGTTTGACTGATGTGTGTGATTAGCTGGTGCTTCGCCCCGACTTTCTCAGGTCCGTCCCAAACCTCAGACGGGTGGAACCGCCGGGGCTTTCATCTCCCCCGCCGAACATTGGAGCCGAAAGCTCAAAGAAAGAAAACGCTTTGAACGAACAAACGTTGGCGCCAAACAAACGAAGACTGCCGCGGCGTCGAGTGATTGTGAACTTGGCTGACTAATTCGTTTGTTTCTGAGTCTGAACGAGAGGACGGAGGCTGGGGAGGAAAAAAAAAAAAAAAACGTCTGAAACGTCGGCAGTCACCTCGTGTCCAACCCGCTGGAGGAAAGGACTTTGTTGAGGATTTGAGGCCGAACACTGTCGGAATTGCGTGTGTGCGCCTCGGTCAAAATGAAGGAGTTGAGATGTGTGTGTGTGTGTGTGTGGGGGGGGGGGGGGGGGGGGGAGAATTTAAATAAAAAGCACGGGGCCCTCCGGGGGGAAGGGGACTTTAAAATTTGGGAAGCTGAGCAATTTTTTGGATTTAATTAGGC
>CAEGAF010051944.1:0-26282 GCA_903067075.1 Micropoecilia bifurca
GGGGGTACTTGGAATGTTTTGGTATTTTTTTTATGGTAAAATTTTTTGTTTAAAATTTAATTTTTATCTTTTTTTTTTTTTTTTTTTTTTTTTTTAAAGAAAGAAAAAGAACAAAGAAAAATCATGTATTGTTTTTCTCTCCACTTCATTACACACTCATCTGAGTTTTGCCAGGCATTGCTGCATCTTGTTCCTTATTGAACAGAGTTCCTCAACAGATAACACCATGTATGATCTGTCAGGGCGTGACAGTGTCATTTCCTCTGTCAGGGTCAGAAACACTTACAGGAAGCTGCTAACCACCATTGTTTCCTGTCACTGAGGCAACCCCGCAGCTGTTCCCCAGAATGTTTCTGTCCTGGACTGTGAGTTGTAACAACAGCCGCAAACAGCAACATCACAAAACACACCAGCTGTGGTGCGTGGTTTTTGGAATATTTGATTCTGCATTTTAAAAGTAGAATTCTTTGAACAGAGTTTTAGTTTTAATCTACAAATCAGCTGTCAGCATGCCAACAAATGATTGGTATTATTTTAAAAAGTCAGATTTTGGAAATAAATTTGTATCCCTCAGCAGGTTGAGAATGTCAGAGGACAGTCATTTCCTTTTGTCACGCTGTGACCACGCCCCTGGGGCTGTCTTTGTTCCTGATAGGTTTAGATACAAATCGCGCTAAGCGGAAGCACTCCTCTCACAATCGCTGGAAGAAAAGTGAACCGGACCACTGGAAGAAAGGATATTCAAGCATGAAAAGATGCTACCGGAAATACAAATACCTGGCTTTCGCAATAAGAAACAACATAGTTAGGGAGGGAAATAAGTGCGATTGTAACTCTTTGAGATATTTATCCAACTTGTTAAATACGTTGTCTACTAAATTGTGCACTACTATTTTTATTAGAAATAATAACAATAATAATATTATTATAATATATAAGCTATTGTCATCATTAACATGATGATAACACTATGCACTGTTTTGCTTAATTTAATTTTAGTTGCTTTACACCAATGAAAAAGTGTGTGCATCAGTGACTGAACTAAGACAATGAGTCTGTTGTATAATTTGAAGAGAAACACTTATTGGTCTTTTTAGGATGAACAATAACTGTTTCCCACACTATCACAACACTTAAACCTTCCACAAAAATGATGTACTTTTGCTTTATTTTGATCAAACTGCCGCTGTGTGGGCCGTGTGGGCATTAGTAATTCATATCTAACAACCCCGTGTATTCGATATTTTAGATTCGTAATTGATGAAAAGACTTGTTTTATTTCTCTGAAACATTTGAGCGGAAGTAGTTCCTGTGATTGTGCCCCGCTTGACACACGTGCGGCTCAGCACGAGCAGGACTTGCCAGAGGAGAGACCCGTGCGGGGCTGTTTCATCTCTCTGTCCGGGTTTGTTACTGTCGGCGCCTTTCTGGGGACAAAGTACCCGCTTCATACACACAGACAGCAAGATGGAGATAGAGAAGGAAATGAAGACGGTAAGTTGTCCCGTCCCGTGGAGTCTCCTGTGTCCGTGTGCGAACAGCTGGAAACGCCCTGAAAGGTGCGCGGAGCACCGAACAGGTGGCGACAAAACCCCGCCGTACTGATCCAATGGGTTACGATTCATGTAGTCAGGAGGCGTTTCTGACTCACATTTTGAGACTGGAACAAATTAAAATTCTTACTCAGATACACCTAACACCACTTTTTAGTAATTTATCTTTAAATGTCGTTTTTAAAATCGTACAGCTAAGTTCACAGAGTTAGAAAAAAAACTTTCTAAGTTGTCAGAAAACAGTTACTTTCCCTTTAAAGTTGCTGGTGAGGGAACTGACTGCGTGACTGAGGGCGAGTTTACAGATCACTTCAACTCGCTTTCCTGTTTCAGTTTGGATGAAAACAGCATTTTAAAGGCTTAAAAAGGTCACATAAGTAAATGAACCCGTTTGTTAAAGACGTTTTCATTCTTTGAAGCTTTTGAACTTCTTCACATTTCTCCAATTGCAACAAACAAACAAAGTAAACTCCGTTGCAGGTCGTTTGAGGTCGGAAGGCAAATATTGCACAATTTTAAAGAAAATTCGAAAAAGGTTTACAAATACAATTAATACAATTGTATACAATTTGGCATTTCTATTTGGGCCATTTGCCGTGTAGCCTCCAGAATAAAATCTAAATCTTGCAGTATCTACATAAGTCATGTGATTTAGTAAATAAGGTCAATTTGTTTGTAATTTGCCAGTGTAAATCCACCTGTTCTGTGAAGGTTTCAGAGATTTGTTAATGTGGTGAAAGTAGTTTTATCAAAACAAAGAGGAGAAAATCTAGCTGAGACGTTTATAGCCAAGTTAGGTTGTAAAATGCTTCCCTGTTTTCTTTGTTTTAGGGAACAATATTCCATCTTAAAATTGAAACGGGGAAGGAGAACATTAATCAGAGTCAAGAGGCTTGTTGTAACTCTTGTGAATGAATCTATAGACAGTAAAGTTAGATGTGCTGTTCAGGCAGAAATCCATTGTTGAAATACAGCCATTAAACTTTCAGTTGTATTTTACCACAAGCCACGTAGAGGACACATGCATTTCCAACATAATGACGAGGAAAAAACACTAACTATTACTCATACTTGTGTTACTCCAGGGTTTCTCACTGTACTATAAGCCTGGCGGGTCACCAGGCTTTACCAGACTGTCATTTATTTTAAATAGTTTTTTTAGGTTTATAGTTGACCCATGGGATTTGGTGAAAGATGCTGCACACCATCTGCGCTGCCCCTCCACTTGCTAATTGACTTCACACACTGTAATTTTCAAATTGTGATGTCTGCTTGTGCATCTCTGAATCTTTGTAATATTTTATTAACAGAAAAACCAAAAACGTGTGGGTTGCTGACAGACTTCCTAGGTGCCCATACCACCAGATTTAGCATTCTGTTAATTAAGTATTTACTCTATGCAAAAAAAAACAACTTTACAAAAACCCCAGCTAAAATCTTCAGTTATCTAAAAAGGTCTGTTAAATACAGTTTGGAGACCTGAATCTAAGTGAGACTCTGTTGCATGACTTGAATACTGAGATCCAATCAGACAGAGCTTGAGATGGTCTGGAAATGTGAGGAAATGAGGATGCACAATTTTATGGTATCGGTATCGGCCGATTTTAGCTGTAAAATTTAGTATTGGACATTGGCCATTCCGTCAAAATAAGTCACCATTAAGTTGTTGTTTTTATATGACAAACCAGGGACTATGATGCCTGCAGCACAACGTCAAATTTACTGATGTTGTGCTGTGTAAGTTGAAAATGTTACATCATTTCCAGCCTCCTTCTTACCATTTGCATTTGGCAACGAGCCAACTTGATAAAGATAATGCAGTATTTTAATTCCACTGTAGAGAAAGTCATAGAGTTTCAGTAAAAAGTTATAGGAAGAAAAATATTGGTATTGGTATCTGTTGTCAACCAAATGAGTTTTATTACATCAGCATATCGGATGGCGACCAAAAATCCAATATTGTGCATCCCTAAATGAAACTAGTTTGTATACACAGAAACCATATGATGTAGCTTGAGTATTAAACATTATGATTACTACACAGCTACACAAGCTGAGATTTCCAGTGCCTTCCAAAAGTATTCTCAGTTCTTGTCCCACTTGTTCCATGGGTGTGTATGTATGTGTGTGTGTGTGTGTGTGAGTTAGGATTTCATTTGATGGAGCAACATAAAGAAGCACAGCATTGCCAAGTGGAAAGAAAAAGAGACAATATTTTCAAATTTCTTACACATAAAAACTTGAGAATGTGGGGCTCATGACGATGGGGGTGAACCACAGGTCATTTTTCTGCTTTGTTGGAAGAACAGTGACTCATCTGCAGCAGTATAAACTGTACCAGTGACCCTCAGTTATGCACTTTGTCATCATTTCTACTGTAGGTGGAGTAAATAATTTCTAGAGTGAATCACCCTGCGAGTCTAACCTCATGCAGAGTCACTCATTAAACAAAGCAGCGGGATGCAGATGCATATACACCCTTCCAACAGCTACTCATTTTTACTGTGCTCAGATAAATATTTAGACCACCACATGTTTTGACCTCTTAGCTTGGTCTTCTGCAAGTTTTGCTTGGATCTGAAGCTTATAAGTACAATTCAGTCTCTCTTAGATCCAGTGGTCTGTTTGACAGTTTTAAATCTAATTGCAGTTTCTGCAGCTGTTGCTTGAACTCTCACATGAGGAGGAAGTAATTGCTGCAAACAGTCTCTTGTCTGCATTCCTCACCAGCAAGTATCTATTGGGTCAAAACATGCCTTTTGACAGCAGGGGTGCCTGCTGGGCTCCCATGAGGCTGTGAGCTTCATAGTTACCCATATATGGAAATAAGCAGCTGTAAGGTGCATATGACCATTGGCTGACACACATGTTCTAAAAGAAAAACAGATGTAAGAGTAGAGATGGCTTAAAGGGATAAAAGTTCAGATTGTTTTTCTTCAGTCGGGTTGAGATGTTTTCTTTTTCTTTGGCTGCAAACATCCTGTCACTTCCTGAGGTAGGTCAAAGAGTCTGGAGGAAGGGGGGAAATTTAACTGGTAAAGTTTCAGTCTGTAGCAGGTCTGTTTGTTAACATAAGGATCATGATCAACAGTTGCTTAGGTCAATAAAGACGCTACCAACTTGAGCTCTGCAGAGTTACCTCTCTCTTCCAGGATCAGCACCTTGTGTTCATTTCCAGAAACAACAATACTCCCAAGAGTTCACTTCCAACCTTCAGGAGACACTTTTTTCACGTCATCTCAAAATACCTCTCAGAAATATAAATCATCATCCTCTATCAGGAGGGGGAATGCAATTTAAAATCTTACTAGCCATGTCAGAAATGTGTTCATTTTGGAATCTGTATCCAGTAAAACCTTATTCAGAGTCATTTTAAATTCACCTAATATCAAGTGAAGTCTAAATATTAATGTTTTTTTTCTTTTCTTTTCCAGGTGACTCTCGGCCACGAGTTTGGCGCTGGAGCGGCGTGCTTAAAATGCAAGGACAAATGCGAGGGATTCGAGCTGCACTTTTGGAGGTTTGCACAATCTGTTGACATTGATACATGACGAGAGCAAGGACAGTGAGCGGAGGAGTTTAATGTCCTGCTTTCTCACTGAATCACAATGTCTAATGTCTCAATCTCTGACCAAATTTGACTGATTCCCATTTCGATTTAAAAGCTAACTGGTTAAATATTTTTGCTTCATTATTTGGGTTAGAAACAGAAAAGATGTTGAGCTTTGTGTGTGAAACAGTCACTGCGAAATGAGGTTTTACTTTTACTCAGTGTTGGTGTAAACCTGTAAGACACAGCAGAATTACTTTTTCTTGTTTAAGAATACTAAATATTTTGACGTAAATATCAGGAGTTTTTTGTCACGTTTTTTCCCCACCATCATCATGTTGACCCCAGCACCGTCTTTAAAATTTTGTATCTTTGACACTGTGCCCAAATATTTTATCAGCAAGCAGAGTTTGAGTTCATGACACTAGAGGTTGGGTGTATGTGCTTTGCTGTAACACGTTAGCTTTCCTGTTTTCTGTTTATCTCGTTTTTCATTTGTCTGAATGAACAACAAACATGTCTCAATTGAAAATAGTTTTTATTTAAATGACTTTTTTAATCTCTGTGTTGTTCAGGGTTGGCTTTCCAAGACATTATAAATGTAGAAAATGTCTGACTTTGAGTCTTCTTCTCTTCCACACAGAAGAGTGTTCTTTGTTAGCTTCAATAGTAGATGTCTAAGTATGGCATGTTCACTGATTTTTTTTTTTCCCTGAACATCTGGTCCACACCAGTCGACCTAAAAGTCTTCCACTTCTGATCATATGTTTTATTGGTTTTGTTTTCTTAATTGTTTATAGCATACACTAATTGAACTAGGCAGTTGATGCATGAAACAGTTTTGTTTTTATACGAATCATAGTTGTAAAGTGTCTGTTCATATGTGGTTCACTTACAGTCATGAATGCAAATCAACTCACTTATTGTCTGCACTTAAAGTGGTAAATGGGAATGTATGACGGACATCTTTCCAACGATTCTATGGTCACTCAGTATTATAGTGCTGCATATTTCACTGTGGCTTAATGGATGTAATAAAAAGAAAACAAAAGGCTTTATTCACCAAGTCAGTGTGATGTCATTCCTCCTTGGTTTAATTAAAATGCTCTGGCAGCAGCAGGAGTTCACAGCTTGATTGTGTCGCGTTGCTATGGAGACCAGACACCCCTCATAGATTTATGTCGTCTTAGTTTAGCTTTAACAAAAGTGACGGCGTTGGTGTAAATTTTGAACTCCGGAAAACAGCCTGGTTTGGGTTTTTGTTTAAGGCTACAAATCAGCCACAGTAGGAGGTTAAAACCGGCCCTCCAGGATGCTAGATGGGACTTCTGACTGAGTAGACTATTAAAGTCACTCATTCCCAAGGAGTGAGACCACTGCTCATAAAACTGTAGCACTCCTGGCTGGATCACCAAACTTTGTCGTCAGAAAAACTATTACCTTGTGGTATACAGCAACTAGAGCTACTTTTCTTGAGTCACAAGACTCATCAAGTTGTTTGTTCTTTATTTTGGCTCCTTGCTCGTCAAACTGTTTAAAAAGCTATCGCAGTTCAATTTGATGTATTATTCCTCTTCACAGCTAAAGTTTGGTATGTTCAAGCTCAAGCATGCCTAGTAATAAATGATGTCAGAGTTGACTACAAGCATGAAGATATCTGTGTTGAGGCTTGTTAAAGGGGCTGTGATTTGAACAATATCACAGAGGAGTTGATGCTTATATACTGTTTTAATAGACACTAATAGAGTAAAGGTAGCTATTTCAAAAGTCCAAGAAATATGCTTTTCTATATTTTAGAAGTAAAATAATCTTAATTACTGGGGGAAAATACACTTGTTTGCTCTGCAGCCTCATTTCAAATTAGCATCATAAGATTTTCCATATTATCTAAAGTGAAACATGTGAGATAACCCTGGAGTGTAGTATGAAGGTGTCAGAACCCAAACTGTCAACGCGCAGTTGGCATGTGATTTTAGGACGTTCATATTGACACAATTTTCAATAATCTAGAAACTGAAATTGACAAAAACAATAGTTTGACTACCTTGGTCAAACATGTAAAATAACCTGCAGTAAACCTTTCAAATGTTTCAGAAAGTGCAATTAGGAATTCTATATATAATGTACAGTAAAGCATGAAATCACTTTGAGGACACAGCATTAAATTCAATAGGTTTGCCCTTAGAGGTTGGACACATTGTCACTTGATACCCTGTCTAGAATTTCTTTCAATTTTTGTGATGCACAAAGATCTCTTGAAATAGTTCAACCCAGGCTTGGTGTTGAGTTAATAAGGCAAATTTCTCTCTGCGAATAAAATGATGCAGTTTTCGTTACCTATCAATGAAAGCCGACTGCAGCACTTTGAAGTGTGTGGGAGCCTTTAACGTGACGAGACGCTCTCTCATTTCTCATGCAGGAAAATTTGTAGGAACTGTAAGTGCGGCCTCACAGAACACGACGTGTCGATGAACTCTGAGGAAAACAAGAAGGTTGGCAAGCTGTTTGAAGACACCAAGTACACAGGCCTCATAGCCAAACTGAAAACAGATGGCATCCCCAGCTACCAGGGCAACATGGTGACCATCACTCTGCCCAGCCCCGCCACTGCTTACCCAGTGCCCCCTATGGCTTCCTCTACGATGGTACCTCCTTCCCCCACAGCGGCGTACGCACAGCCTGCTGTGACCTCTCCAGGGTCGGTGCCCATCGGCTCTCCAGCACAAGCCCAGGGGAAGCCTCTGGTTCTGTCCACACATGTCACCGTCACTCCAGTGAAGGCTAACAAGGTGCCAGTTACTGCTAACATTACAGCAGCCAATGCGGTTCCAGTCCCCAAAGATGTTCCAATGAAATCCGTCACCTATGAGTGGGCACCACCAGTGGCCAACAAGCATCTGGTAAGACTTTGTATCACTCATTCACTTTCTCTGTTTAGATTCAGGGAGTCAGTTTCAGAAGAGTCTATCGGCCTCTAAAGAAACTCGAACCCATTCTTCAAAAAGGTAGGAAACCTTTTCAAATACAGCAAATAATCCATCTAGCCATTCTAAAATGGTTTGCAGACCAGATTTTACTCAAAGCGGTAAATAAAGTGGTTCCTCATTAAAGTGTCTTGTCTTCATCTGGCTTGGAGGTTTTCCATTTGAAGTTAAATGACGTGTCAGTTCATTTTGAGCAACACCATAAAACGTTACTAGTGGTCTCAAGGACTATGGAGGGATTTTTTTTAAATGTTGTTTTTGGTTTGTAGGCTTGGTTCAGAATTTAACTTTTACAGCACAATAGCGACACTTTGTGGTCTCTTGAGGTATTGCTTTGCTTCTTTCACTACAGTGCAGGAAAACAGTTTTTGAGGTGATGAATAAATTCAGTACTATGACGGATCACAATCCCCAGTCCTCAGAATTCGGTTGAAAGTCGCCTCTTTCTAGTTAAGGTCCTAAATGTTTTGCCCTATTTATGTCTGGAAGTAATATTTACAAATATTTTTAAATATTTTGATAAAGAATAATGCCTGTTATGGTTCTTACTAAGCTTTTACTCCAGTTATCTTTGTTTAGTCTAGAGTTGTATCTGAAAGAGCCATGTTGTGGTTTTCTGTGTCCTGAAAAGCAGAACAGTTTCTCTAGAGTCTCTCTGATTGGTTCTTTCCTTTTTTCTTTTAACTCTGTCTTCTAATCATCCCTCTTTAAACATTTTGAACTTGAATTAGATTTGAATTCTCTGCCCTCCGGCAGGCGGTGCGCTACATTGAACTGCTTCCACCTGAGAAGCGTCCGGTTGCTGGGACGCAGGGGGCCGCTTACCGCCGGCAGCAGATGGATCGCCAGCTGCCTGAGCACGACCAGGACCCGTCCAAGTGCCACGAGCTGAGCCCTGCGGAGGTGAAGCAGATGCAGCAGTACGTCCGTAAATGCAAGGACGAGGCCTTGGGCGTCGGAGATGTCCTGCTGCCTGAGGAGGTGGCTCAGATTCAGGCAGGTGGGGCGGGTGCAGCAGCGGCTGGTTCTGGAGGAACATCGGGGATGGCTGGGTTTGGTCCTGGAGCAGCTGGTGTTGGAGGGGCTGGAAACGTACCAGGTGTTGGAGCTAGTTGTGCCAATTCTGCACCAGTTCTTACGGCTGCTGGTGTTGGTGGATTTGGACTTGCTGGAGCCAGAGCTGGAGCCGGAGCCGGATCCACTCCAGGGTCAGGGACTGATCAGTCTGCTGGTCTGAGACCAGCCGGAGGGTCACTGGGTACCGCTGCCACTGCTGGAGCCATCAACTCCGGACTGCCACAGAAGAACTTTGTAAGGAATTTGTTTTTTAAAATTTTCTTTACTCATACAGCAAGATCATACCTACACCTGTTACGGTAATAAATGAACTGGGCGATAAATTGTCCCAGATATTATTCTGATAAACAATAGTGTATTTGTTTTGAGACCATTTTCAAGTAATGTAACAGTATAATAATTCAAGAAAATATTCTGAAAGATCTTTAAATTTAACACTGGATCAGGAAGTCAGTTTAAATATCCAAAATAATAATTAAAAAAAACCGGTAGAAACAACAAAATCTCAAAAGTCTCTGTAAAAAAAAAAGTCCATCAAAAAAGGACCAAAATATCAGGTTGAAGACTTCTATCTTCCAGTTTTTAGAAGAAAGACAGAAAATACAAAAACTGTAAATTATAAAAATGAAAGTCTGGACCTCCCGTCTGAAGCTGCTGCCCCCGCGACCCGACTCCGGATAAGTGGCAGAAAATGGATGGATGGAAATTATTTATTTTGTTTTAATTTGTCATACAATTATTGCTTATTGTGACAGGCCTAGTCCTACCTCAAATTATCCAAGGTAAGAATATTTCCTATAAATTATTTTTAAAGGCTTTCTTTGGTCTTTTGACTAACCTTTCATCTTGACTGAAAGATGTCTGTTGTATATTATGAAACAAAATCTTACTGGTCAAATTCAGGATGCTATGATTTCCAAAGTTAAATGTTCTATATTATGGTTAAACCAATACTTCTAAGTTTAATTAGTGTAAATATTCCAACTTGTTTCAAGTATCTTAACACAAAACATATGTTGACATAAAATGTATACCTTTTTAAATTTTTATTTTGCATAAATTAAAAAAAAATACACAGAAGTCAAATAACACTTTCTAGATAGAATGAAGTGGTATAAAACTATTACTTTGAGATTTTATCATGTCACCACTTTAACGTAAGCGAGGATTTATAATTATTTTATTATTATTACTGTTGCTACTGGCAGCTATTCTATTTCAGCAATTTCTGACTCTTGAATTAACATGCATCTTATGTTCTACAATACAAGCCTACACAGCCTTTGCACAGTTTTTCCACAGTGTGATCAGTACATGTAATACTAGAGAATACTGATGTGATTCCCAGATTGGACACTAGGGGGAGCTGTGACTCTGCCTGTGACTCTGTTTTCTGTGGCGGGAATCACAGTATCATCATGGACAGTCGGTCAGAACCTCATGGTTCCACAAGCTCAGCTGGGCAATTTGTGCTCATTTTGCTGCTGCACTCATAAATGTAAAAAACTCATAAATGTTTAAATAGCACAGTCATAGCAGTATTGCTTAGAATAAGCATGCTTAATTTTTGTAGTTTTTTTTTTCTGGATGTAAACATGTTATAGAGGGATGTCCAAGGAGTGGTCTGTGGGCCATTTGTGACCTTACAATGATTTTGTGTGGTCTGGGACCAGAATTCAAGAAAGGTACATGACCCTCCCTGCTAGTTAAAAGGTGGAAGGAGGAGATCTTTTAATTATACAGCTTTTTTAAAACTATTTGACAATGCTGCTCTCCAGGATAATGAGATTATTTTTAAACTGTTTTCTGCCTCCTTTTAATAGGCTGAATTTATCAATTTTGATCTGAACCCTAAAAATATCTCAAATTTTTTTTCTTTGTGTAATACTTTAGATTTATTCAAGTTATAGTTTACTAACTAATGAAGTCATGCAGGACTTACATCTTTAAGAAAATGCATTTCTTTTCATAGTTAAGATTTGTTATGTGAATTAACGCTACTTTTCTAACTAAAGCTACTTTTGAAATAGACTTGTTCATCTGTTATTTCAGTTTGATTTGAATATACTCTTTGGTTAAAAGCCAAAACTCATAAGTAAAAAGAGTAAGTATAATCTATCTGTACATCCTGTCTCACCCTCAAAGAGAAAAACTACAATTAAATCTGATTTGATTAATTTTCTGAGATAAAATGTCAGTTGTGTCTGTTTTTTCTTTAACAAAGTAAAAGGTCATTGATGAGAATAGGATGTTCTCATTCACAAAAATAACACTGACTTTAGGTTGTTGGGAACCTCAATTAAGTTACTAAGCAAATTAATTCATGCTTGTTTCAATACATTATGTCTTACATTTAAATTCTAATAATTTAAAATACAGCGCAGAGTAAAACTCACAAAGCTCCTGTGAGTTTAACTTACAGGAGCTTTGAAATATTTCCTTTTCACTCTGCTACATCACCTTGACAACAATTTTCTCCTTTCCTTTTCAAGTCGTGCCATCACTGTAAGAAGCCCATGCTGCTGGGCGAGCCGGCCGTCTACGCCGAGCGGGCCGGCTACGACAAACTGTGGCACCCGGCGTGCTTTGTGTGCTGCACCTGCAGTGAACTGCTGGTAGACATGATTTACTTCTGGAAGAAAGGCAAGATGTACTGTGGCCGTCACTATGGAGACAGCGAGAAGCCCCGATGTGGCGGCTGTGATGAGGTGATGACAACCAGTCAATCTTAGTCTGGAAACGTACATGTTTGCTTAAAAAGGAGCTGACACCTGTGTGCCTGTGTCTCCACAGCTGATCTTCAGTAATGAATACACCCAGGCGGAGGGACAGAACTGGCATCTGAAGCATTTCTGCTGTTTCGACTGTGACTGCATCCTGGCTGGAGAGACTTATGTGATGGAGAACGACAAGCCCATCTGCAAACCCTGCTACATGAAAAACTACGCTGTGGTGAGTCTGGCACTCACATACACACACACACAGACCTGGGGAATTCTGGGAAGTTTTAGTCAACGGCTGCCCTAACAATCCACTGCAGGACTTCGGAACATGTTTTGTGTTTTTTATGGTGGGTTATTTGGCGATATTATCTACATCAGATGGTTAATTAAATAAAATTGGTTGGGAATAGAGACCAGAGGAAACAGCTATTTTAAGCTCTGTTTTATAAACCTTTTAAACAGCTGTAACATTTACATTAAATGACTATTTAAAGAGGCATTATTATGTAGAATAGACCTTTTTTAGCTTTACATCATGTTATAATGTTATTTTGTCAATATAAATATACCTGGGGTGTTGCCTTGATTCTTTCATGCATATTTGAGAAATTATCTAATCTCCATGTCAACCAAAATGCCTGCTTGGATCTAACTGCTTGGAGACTCAGCTCCTCCTCAGGGCTGCAGCTTCCAAACTTCCACCTCACAGAGCCTCCCCCCCCCCCCACACACACACACACACTCAGCTCCTTCAGACTAGCCAGCAGTAATTAGCTAAACCTGCTGTAACTCAGCATCTGCTGAGCTCATTGTAGGAGAGACTTGTCAGTGAAACACTGGTAAAACATTGTTAAAGGGTCAATAGAGTTGTGATAACTTTCTGAAGGCACCAATCCAGAACAAAACTGGGCCTGAGACGGAGGCCCAATTTAAGATAATAAATTATGAAATCAGATGTTTGATATACATATGCCTTTTTATAACAAGTGAAGTTAACATATTTACTTGATTGCACCATAATATGGAAAATGCCTGGAAAACACATAATACCTCTTTAATTAAATGTAATTATTTAATCTGGAGATCCTAATCCAGTAATAGCCATTTAAAGAACTAGAATGTGTTAAACAAGATAATGCAAATATGTGATGGGAAAGGAATCTATAATATCTACAATGAACCAGTCAGGTTTTTCTTGGTAGATACCAATGTTTGCTTTTCTTTGAATTCTGATCTTTTGAATAAAAGACTCTTTATGTAAACTTTGTTTTAGTTCAGCAATTAAATCTAAAAAACATTGACTAGAAAAAAATTTACTTAACTGAAAGTGATTTATGAAGCCTGTTGATATTCAAGACAGATGATCCATTATGATGGTTCCAATCAAGTGCAGCTTTAGTTAAGATTTAAATAGAATCATGTCTTTAGGATGACCTGCAGAATTATTTGATCGTCATGAAGCTATTGATTTGTATTCATACTGCTTGTCATTTTGTTTACAAATGTGGTCACCTGTAAATGTTTGATGTGTAAATCAGTAATGTATAAGGCAGCTGAAATGGAAAATCAATGAAAGTGTTTATCAAAGGAAAGATCATGCACCATGACAACATCAATCAACAAAAACAGGAAGATGTTAAAGTATGAGGCAGTTTAATGAACAAAACAGACTTCATGCTTTCTGCTGCCAGTGTAGCTGTTCCCAGATCAGAACCCAAGTTCAGCAGAATGGAAGCTCTGAGGTTTTGACTAATTTGTTTGGGTTTTATTCACTTAAGCAAATCAGAAGAATGGCTTTTTAAAAAGCATATATTGGATAATCTAAACAGAATTGAGCTGATTTTATGTCACTGATAAGACATATTATTTTATATACTGTTGAAATATTGACAGTATATGGTGGTAATTCCCTTTATACGTAAAGGGAATTACCACCATATACGTATTACACCATATCACACCTAATTCCCTTTATACGTAAAGGGAATTAGGTGTGAGAAACTATTATTGTTAATAGTAACATAATGATTGCTATACTTTTTTAACACTCTTCTGCACAGATGGAATCAACTTTAAAACATTTTATATGATTGTGCATATAGTAATAACTGATTAAATCTCCACTATGCCTCCATGCTACACTCATTTGTAAACATTAGGATGGGTCTTTTGCATGTGACTTATTGATCTGACCAAATATGTGAAATATTGAAGGAAGCTGCCAGGGATTTTAACGTCATGATATCCTTCCTCTTGACAGAAATGTGCCTCATGCCAGAAGGCGGTGGAGCCTGAGGCTCAGAGGGTTTCCTACGGTGAGCATCACTGGCACGCCGAGCCGGACTGCTTCAAGTGCTCTGGTTGCACTAAGTGCCTGATTGGCCAGCGCTTCATGGCAGTGAAGAACTGCCTGTTCTGCTCTGTGGAGTGCAAGAAGAAAGTCATGGCGTAGGCCGTCCTATCTGTCTTCCAGAGCAACAACAGGGGACAGTGATGGCTTGTAGTTGGGTTAACATATTAGTGTGCCTCTTCCCTTTAATATAGAAAGCTACTGCAGCAGTGTCTTCAATTCAGGGTAAGGGGCTGGGGTCGTCTTGCACTGATTTCATTTATAGTTTCTACTTTTTGCTAAAGTCCTGCCCATATTTTGACATATTCTACCCCCAAACGACCAGCTGTTCATTACATATGTTTACATTATCTTCCCAATTCTGAGCTAGAAAGTGGTAATAATGTAGACAATAGCATCATGTTCTGGCTCTAAGAATTACTGAACTGCCACATCTCTGATTTAGAGTGCACATGAAACATGTGTTTTTCATGTCACTCATTGTACATGTGAATATGATTTACAAAAACACTGCAGAATTGATTTAACACCTGTCTGCTGTCTCATTCCGCACTCCGCCTCTCATTGTAGCACTCCACATTGTGCAGATGTTTCATTGTTTATTTGTTTTATTCTTGGACAAACCAAATGAATAAAAATGATGTAAAATCATGTATTCTGTAGCTTTAACTGACAAACAGCCCTCACCTCAACAGTTTGAAGAGAGATATTTTCTTAATCACTTACTGAGAATCTAACAGAAGAGAACATTCTAAGGAAATCATAGACACTTTAAGGATTTTTTTAATACTCCTTTTGACTTCTGACAGGTGTCTGCTTCTGACATTTTATGGCTCCATGTAGTATTACTGCAGTAGCCTCATTTGGGATCCAAAAACCACAGTGAACCTTTAGATACTAAAGCAGGCCTTTGCTAAGTGGAATACAATCTTTATTAATTAAGGTTTTGTCCATAAAAGAACCAGTAATGATTTTCCATTATGACTTTTAACATTAGAGGATTCATCATTCTAAGATTTACAGCAAACTTAGACTCATAACAGACAACCATTTCAGACAGCAGTTTTTGTCAACATACATTTTCCCTGTGGTCAGTTAGAGAATGACCCTCTTCGCCAAAGTTAGATTTTTTTCAATCATCCTTAACCACTAACATGCCCCTTTCACTACGGTAGCATTAACCATGATGGTGAGGTGGAAAAAATGTTACAATGTGGAAACTGCGTACAATTCAAGGAAGCTCCATATCTCAGGAGGCCATTGTCCGAAACGGCAGCCATCTAAAAGGTGCTCTGCTATTTCCCCTCTTTCAACCACAGCTCCATTGGTTGTTGAGAGCGAGTCGCCTCACCAGCTCCGAGTTCAGTCTGTTGTCATTCCCTGTCGTCATCCTGCCTCCGTGTTGCTGGAAGTTTGACTGTTTTCACCATCGCTCTCTGTTTTGATCTAATAGAAGAGTTGGCTTTGATCTTGGCATAGTTATCACCATTAGAATATGGGGAAAGGCTTTTGTGATTCTGAGATTTGCATGTGATTTGCTTGAATGTCGAGCTACAGTTTAATTTGCATCGTGACTCTTCTGAAATTTGCATCATGCTAAGCATCTTCGTTCAACTACCTTTATGATCTAAAGTTGGGCCGAGTGCTGTATTGTTTCTGGAGGCTGCATAATATGTAACATTTGTAACATGGATTTAATAATCCTCCAGGTTTTCTTATCTCTCTCATGGCGAAGTGGGGGATGGTCCCATCAGACCGTCAGTTCCCAAAACCACATGGCAAAAAATAAAAACTTTGTAGAAAGGCTTATGAAGGGTCTCACTGACTACATCTCCTGTGACTGCAGTAGGATTACAAAAACACTCAAATCAACTTGGAGAATCTAAGTCATCCCAGAAGGCCTTTAGGGCAGCATCTCTGCAGACCCATTGTAGAAACAGTGAGTCAGACTCTTATGAAGACAGATAAGCTAATCTGGAATGGATTTAGTAAGTTTTTTTGGAATTTAATTTTCATTTTCTTGTGGAACAACAGCAATAAACATAAAGTCTTTCCTGATTTTATACCTGGAGCTCAGCACAGTGGCCTTCAGAACTGAGAAAACCGATCCCAAGGTATGTCTGGGTTTATGTTGCAGAAGTCCAAATGATGCAGGAAAGTCGAGGTAACATGTTGACTCAGGCACGGGATAACTGTAAAACCTGAGAGCAGCAGCTGCTGTTACACTGAACATTAGAACAGGTATCTGCTGCAGGGCATGCAGGAAGCTACTGAACATGTTTTCCATTTGTTCCAAAGATTTCCTCCAACATTAATTTGGCTCCGCCTACTTCCAGGCTGGTATGTGGAGCTTTACATCACCAGGTAACATGTTAGTGAAGTACATTCAGATTAACTGTTTTTTTACACCATTTCTGCAAAGATCCTAAACCAAGTTGGGTAAATATAAAAACTTTTATCACAGTTGTTTGAGTCATTTATGCATGATGAACATTATCGTGATCTTTTCTTGTTTGGAAGGAAGAACATCTAGGAAGGACATTTGAATCCAAGACCTTAAACAAAAGTGCAGCACTATGCAACAAAAGTAGGACATGGTGAGTAAACACTTTAGAGATTTAGAGAGAGATTTTTTCCTAACATTTAGCCAGTGACATCAATTTAACTCTTCTAATTAATGGTGACGAGGTTTCATGCGTGAATTTAGATGTGCAGCAGTTTAGGAAATATTAAAAAACAAGAGAAACTTTTATGTGTAACAACATTCTTGGAGTGGCAGACAACTCAAACCTCAGCTTCAAATGTCTTGAAATATCATGGAAGTCTTAAGTCTTCCATGAAAACTATTTAAACAAATGTTTACATATGTTTAAAACATTAAAAATGTGTGCAGAACTTTGTCGATATTCCGCTAACGTTGAGAAAACTATTTCGTAATTGCAGTGTTTCCATTAAATAAGAAACACAATTAAAATATCCTCTTCCTGTCATGTTCTTTGTCTTCTCTGTCAACATTTGCTTGTTGAGGACATTTTGGTACAACCAAAAAATTCTCCATCTCATCCAAACCCAAAATATTTTCATTTAATGTATTGTTTTTTTGTTTTTTTTCTTCAAAATTGGAGTGTTTCCATAAAGCAAATTTATTTTCATAATTCCAATGTGTGCAATTTTATGGTCAATGGAAATGCAGCTACCGTTGGCCCACTGAGTCAATATTCTGCTAATGTCAAAAAATGAAATTTTGCAACTCCAGTGTTCCTGTTAAATAAGAAACTCAATTAAAATAACCCATGAATTAGGTTGTTAACACTAAGTTATTAAAACACATACTTTGCTATCATCCTCCTACCTTTTCCTGTCATTGTCTTTTTTGTGACGGCATCCGGTTGTTGATCATGTGATGTGAAATAAGTGTCTTCATTGCAGTTTTGCAAGATAAACCCATTTTGATATGGTTAATAAATACACCCCATCCTAGTTCCAAAGCTTTGGGTTTTTTTTGTTTTTTGTTTTTAAATCTCCCTGTTAATTTATTAAGCAAATTTAGTCCTGACATATAAAGTTGTGTAATTATATGGTTGATGTGAAAGCAGATATTGATAGTAGCTGACAGGCTGAGTAAGAGTGATGCAGCTGCATTGCACAAAGTGGATGGACTAATGAATGAAACCACTTCAAAATTCTTAACCTCAATTCAACTGACAATTAAAACCTACGTGATCAACAATCCTTTGGAATATATTTTTATATATTTGGAATTTATAGAATTGCCAAAGCCTTGACATCAATGCTAATAGGAAATCTGTCAGTCAGGTGTTTCAGAAAGCCAACCATTTTCACTGAACTGTTGAAACGTTGAACAGAAATCAAATCCAGGTAGAATAACATCCAGCAGATCTCACAGGGAGAAACAGGGTACAAGCACTAAAGGCTTTGTTGTTTAATCACTTCATTTTGAACAATTATACTGTGTGTTTCCACTTAGCTCTTAAGAGTTTAGGTTTACATAAAGATTCAGTCTAACCTTTGTCTTTTGTGAAGATCTGGGTGCAACTCCAATTTGATCAAAAATGTCAGGAAAAAGACAAAAGCTCCTACACAGAGCAGCATTGTTGCTTTATCCGCTCATCTCCTCCTTTCACCCATTACAGCCTTCTCCCTTTTCCTATAATCTGCCATGGTCCCTCCTCTTGGGTATCTCACACACAGACACACGCGCACACGCAAAACCACAGTAGATAAAGTCAAATTGAGATGATGTTTTTATATTTGGCCACTCTCCCATAAGTAGCTCAGTCATGTATTTATTGTTTGGATTTTCTTCTGGTTCTCATATTTTCTACCCAACCGTTGTGCCAAGAGCAGCAACGGCGTCACTGTGGAGGCCACTGGCCCCCCTCTTCTTTGAATAACTGATGTAATACAGTAACACTGGAGGGGAGTCTCTTTCACTCCAGACTTTGACTGAACCATTCCAAAGCATATATGTTGCTCTTTTTAGCCAGTTACAGGTGGACTTGTTTGTGTGTTTTGGATATTTTTCTTGCTGTTGAGATTTTGTTCTGAGTTCATTGATAGACAGCAGAATTGATTGTTCCATTAAATACATCACACCTCCATTTTGTCTCCTCAGTCCACTAAACATTTTCCAAAAATATCTTGTGAGCCATTAAGCTGTTTTTGGTAAAGGTGAACTGAGCCTTCGCGCTCTTTTAGGTAATTGTTTTTTACCTTTTCCATGGATGCCATTTAGTCAGCGGAAGTGCTGCTCCTATTTTTAAAAATCGATTTTTCCTGTAAATGAATTGCCTTTTTTGAAGGCCTTAACACGCCCAGAAATCCACCAAGCTCTGCACAAAACTTAGGCAGAAGAATTATATTCTATTTGAAAATGGCCCAAAGGCTCAGCAGCACTGCCTAAACTCAGTAGATATTTGAAATTTGGGACATAGACAGGTTCCTCGAAGATGAGGAAAAAAAGCCTGTTGGAGCTACGCCCTAAAACCTACAGAAAGTTGGCCATTTTGGATCAAAGGGCCATTTTGGGGGATTTTGGTGATTTTTACAAGTCAAACTTTGATGATGTTTGTTCCTCTTCTATAATTCTATTTTCACATGACCGGATTAGAAGAGATAGTAATCTTTCCTTCAATAAATACAACCATTGTTTAAAACATGTTTATCTGATTTTAACATTTATTAAATGATCTGAAACATTAAATGTGTGACTCATAACAAGGAAGGACAATGAAAGAAAAAAATACAAGAAAGTAGAACTTTTGACTCTAAGAACTAAATGAAGAGTCAAACTCTACGCTTCCAGCTTCCTTCCTGACATCCTGGATGAAGACGAGCAGAAATACCTCCTTACTCCACCATCCTGAATGCCGGTGGAGCCCAGACACCTCACCACCCACATCCTCCCTCCAAGCAGAGAGCCAATGAGTGGGAATGATTCAGTTTTATGGAATGTCATAATAAATCCAACATGGTATTGCAGGTTGTGATCCGGTAGCCAATAGGAGTGATCATGTTCACCATCACAGCCAAACAAGCTGCATGAAGGAAGGCGGCTCACCAACACGGTCCCTCCTCATCTTGACCCTTATAAGGGTTTCTTTTTAAAATGGAAAGTGTGCAATCAAAAGACAGGAGTTCTGGTTTTAAAATACTAAGATGTTTTTTTTTTGAGGAAATCTATAAATGACAAAATGTGTGGAAAATAGTTGAAGTACTGAAGCTTTTTCAGGGACCTTTGTACAGAGTTATGGAAGGGAAGAGAAAACGGAGTAAAGAGTGAGTGTAAAGATGAACTCCCCGACTCGGCTCCTTCAGACTAGCCAGCAGCAATTAGCAAACACCTAGTGGGACTGAGTACCAGCTGAGCTCTTTACAGCAGCTACTTCTCAGTGAAACACTGTAAAACTTTACAGAGATGAGATGACTTCCTGAAAGCGAGTTTTAGAAAAAGTAAACATTTCTTAAAGTGACAGAAGCCTGATTTTCAGATGTTAAATTACAAGTCAAATTTCTTAAATAATATTTGCTATATCTATCATTTCATAACAACTGAGGGTATCAAAACAGAAGCTGAATGATATTTTTCTGTACTGCCTGTTGCTTTAAGAATATTTTGTTGACCAAACCCAACAAGAGACTGTTTGGTCTCCTGGCTGCTGTTTGCATTAAATGATAAGGAAGGTAATGCTTCCATCTTGCAGATGGTAATATTTGCTTCAGTTAGGCATGATGGAAATGCCGTCAGTGTGCATGTCTGAGCTGTGAGCTGTGTTCTCTGCAACGTTTTACAGCCTCAGTGGAGAGTTTCTGTTTCTATGTTCTGTAATTTGTTACTGTTGTGTTGTGCAGAATCTTGTTGTAGAGATCAGCTGTGGTAAAACTGGGACATGCTGGGTCTATGGGTCTCCACACCACATTAACACACACACACACACACACACACACACACACACACACACACGCACCTGTTTGAATACTGCTCATATGTATTATTCTGTATGCATAAGTTGCTGTTTCTATGGTTTGTTGGTTTTGTTGTGTTTTTATTTCTCTTCCTGCGGCTGTAGAAGCAGACCTGTGTATCCTCTCTATGCTTCTGTTTCTCCTTGTATTTCCTTCTTCCCTTTAAATATTTCCCTCTCTCTCCCTCTCTGACTGATTTTTTTATGCAGACCTGTGAAGACACAATTGCAGTAATCAATGTAAGTACATGGATGATTTTTTTTAGATCTTGTTGGGACATTGGTCTTTTAGTTCTGGAAATGTTCTTCAAGTGATAGAAGGCTGACTTTGTAACTGCCTTTATGTAGGTTCAGGTCAGAGTTCATCACTACTCCCACATTTCAGCCTGATCTCTAGTTTCTATCTCAAATAAACACACAACTCAACACATAGCTGAAGTTGTGTGTTGACTCTTGATCGCTCCTCTTTGCATTCAAAGATAACTTCAGTTTTGTTTCTGTTCAGCTGGAGAACGTTTGGATGATCATTTTTAGCAGAAAATTCTAATGTGCAACGCCCAGCTGCCAGGGCTAATCCTTCTTTTTTTCAAACACCATTATATCTAAATCTCACAGAAGTTGAGATTATTGAGACAAACAGCAAAGAAACAGCAATTTTTTTATGCTGTGTTTTACAATAAAGCTCATCCAGGTCAACAAGTTTCCAGAAACGGAGCCTGAACTGACACTTCATGTGAAGCTCAGCCAAACTCCTTATTAGAAGTTTCCATTTCCTCCCATTGTTAACCCAATTTCTCCTCCTCCTCTCCGGGCTGCAGACTGGAAAATATTGCAGCTGGATTCTCACAGAGGTACTTAACGCTCAGCTCAAGGTTACGGCATGACATGATGACATGTTACTCTCTCTGAATTAAAGGGCACCTCTGAAAATGATGATTTAAAAACCTTTAATGACTGGGTATTACGTGACGTTTTCCTAGTAGAACAAAAAGGGAAAAAAAACAAACTTGGAGTGTACAGGTTTGATTTTATACGCGTCAATTCATTTTCAAACAATAAATGTCAACATCCAATATTTCATTTACTGTAACGGAACAGCAAGGCAGCATGTTGTCCTGAGTGCAGCACTACTTTCTGTGTAAGACTCACTTCTTTTTGCACATCCAGATGGCAGCGTTACATAAAAATAGATTTTGTTTTTTTTAGAACAGAGAAGAGATTGGATTTAAAGAAAACAGCACTTACTGTTCACTACTACGACTTTATAAAAACAGCTTTTCGTGTTTATTTTTTGCGCAAAACAACACTTGTCAGAGGACTGAAACTGCAAAACAAATATAAACTGAACTTAAAGCTTCTTTCATAAATACTCCATGCTGTAATAACAACTGACACACAGCAGGATGTATTTGCATGACGTCTGTTTAGTGTTTGTCACTCGTGTAACATGTGAGAGTTGAGAAAGATTTACTGCTGTCTGTGCAAACAGCAACAGCCAGGAGTAACATCTGTGCAGCAGGTGGATAGCATGACCGATGGCCACAGCTTCTAAGGAGAGACTTCAGTCTTCTATTCTTAGTGAGAGCGAATTTACAGCATAAGAAAAAAATACTGTAGTTATTAAAAGCATATTTGGATTTAAAGGGGCCGAATTGCGTATTTTTCAGGCACATTGTGTTGTTTTATAGACTTGTTTTATAACTTAAATATAACTTAAAAGAAATATGACATCGTAATTTAAAACCTTAAAATTGGGATTCTGTCTTTTTAAGAAACTCCTGCTCTTTCTGAAACTCCACCTTCAGGAAGTCATCACAACATGACTCCTCTTGTTAACATTTTTACCAGTGTTTCACTGACAAGTAGCTCCTATAATGACCTCAGCAGATGCTCAGTTCCACCAGGTGTTTGCTAATTGCTGCTGGCTAGTCTGAAGGAGTCAGGACTAAGTTGAGGGCTGTTCTGTGAGGCTGAAGGTCAGGAGCTTTGAAGCTGCAGCTTTGAGAAGGAGCTGCATATCGAAAGCAGCGCTAGGCCCAACCAGGCGCTTAGCACTGCTGAATGGTTGCTACGGGAGATTAAAGGATTTCTCAAACATAAATGGAAGAATCAAGTCAACACTCCCGGTATGCTTTTAATGAGGGAATACCATTATAACATGATGTAAAGCTAAAAAATGTTGAATTTACACAATACTGCCCCTTTAAAAAATGTATAACTAAGCAAAATAATTTACATCATCTGAATGCATATGTGTGCATAAAAACAACAACATAATATTACAACAAATAGAAAATGCACATAACAGTTGACATAAACACTTATTGACTTTATTGAGAGACATGATGGTTTTACTGTTACTATTAAGTAAAGTTACAAATTTATAAAAAAAAATGGATAGTTAAGCTAATATCAGCTTAACTCCAGTAAAGTTAACTTAAACTAAGGTTAGCTAAATTAATCTTAGCTTAAGTTAAGTTAGCTTAAGCTTAGCTAAGCTTAGCTAACTTAAGCTACCCTTAAACCTTTAAGGCTAGTGGCTCTAATGTAAAGTACTTCAAGTGTCTCATATATCTGGGGAAGCTACATAGATTCAGAACATTTACTTCCATTACCGTCCTTGGTGTGTTTAGAAGATGCATCAACAAGTAGATTAGCTGCATTAAAATCAAAAGCATACTGAGGTGATTTTACAAGAGTTTCCTTCAAAGGTTTAGTCCTAATGTGTTTGTTTTGTGCGGTTTTCTCACACCTTCTTTGTTAAGTATGAGAGGAAAGATTTCCTGAGCTCCTGGAGAGTCCAAAGTGTTCTGAACAGATGACCGGATGCTCTTTATGCCAGATGTAAAGGCAGAGGCACTAAAAGAAGTAGTAGAAGGTGCAACCACTCTTTGGCCTGTGCAACAGTTGGTTGCCATGGAGACTGAATATGTACTGGTGGACGTACATCATTGCTGTCCCAGTAGGTGTAGATTTCACCGTTTCTCTGTTTTCTCTTTTATTTGACTTCACAGTGGAACCAAGACAAGAAAAACACACTTTCGTTTTGCTGCATATTTTTGATACATGTAATGTTATGAGAAATTTCTTGTTACTCTTTCTCAAATTATCAATTTAAAAAAAAGAAATGTTCAGCTTTGATTTACCACATTAATGATGGGATTACAAATGTTCCGACTCCGTGTGTGTGTGTGTGTGTGTGTGTGTGTGTGTGTGTGTGTGTGTGTGTGTGTGTGTGTGTGTGTGTGTGTGTGTGTGGTTGCAGGTGTGTGTGTGTGTGAAATCTGTCAACACTGGTTTGTGTTTAGTCAAACAGGCAGCGGTTTCAAGCTGCCTGTTTGATGCGCCCATACACACACGCACATATACTTGATGCTTTTTGTGCGTTGGGATTCGTCATCTGGTTTTAATGAGGGGATTCCATTTTGGTGCCAGGCAGAGCTGAACAGCACAGTGGAAAATATCACACACTGAATACACACATACACACACATTTTACCTTACCGCTCAAAACAGCTCTCTGACTCTGAAGAGGTCTGGTTGTGTGTGCAGAGCTGCAGGGAGCTTAACGCTTAAAGTTTCCTTAAACGAACACTGATTAACCCTCTGACCTCCAAACATGAAAAGAAATTATCAACATGTCTTCAAAAAGAGCCACAACTAGTAAAATTAACACTGCTGACATGAGCGAAGGAGATGTTAGACGTTTACGGCAGGAAACGCAGGTTAAGGTTAATTTAAGATAAACATTTTAGGAAGAAAATCTGCAGCCTGTGAGATATGTATCATTATCTAAACACTTTCCCACTTGATCCAAAGAGCTGTGAGGGTCAGAGGGTCTTTCCAAGGAAACTTCTCATTCCTGACTTGTGCCTGTCGGTTCCCTCTTCTTCTCACCATCATTAATCGCATTAACCTTTTCCTTACACTCACTCCTCCTTCCACTGCCTATGATGCATTCAATAACTCCCTTCATATAGTCAAAAGAAAATAAGTAAATGTCTCCCTAACTTCAGCGTGATAAGAATTCCTCCCCAGTGTTTTGGCAAGTACCAAGCGCTGGTTTAAGAGCTTGTAAATGGCCGAGGGAGGAATGTGAAGTTGCCTTGTATGGTCATAAAATCTGAATGTCGGCTCCTTTTTTTAAACTCTTGTCTTTTCCCAAGTGAGGATATCGGCTAGCACTATTAGACTGTCACTGTGAGAGGAAAGGGAGGTTAATAATGGAGGCTTATCTTAGTACAACCATAAAGGTTAATAGATGGGGATTTGTTCTTCCAATCAGGGACCACATTTCATTTTTTACTCTTAAAGAAGTTGCATTTGTTTCAGACATATCAAGGCAAGTGTAATTTTCCAGCTTACTACTCTTTACTAGAGCTGGGACAATCTCACTGAATACACAATGTACATAAAAATATCAAGAGTAACAATGTAAACATCAAATAAAAAGGAAGAAATTAAAACAAACAGGTTAAGTCATGATAATCAGGACATTCAAAGTAATATTTAATCTTAACGGGCAAAAAGAGAAGTGATTTTATTCCTGGTTTGTTGTCATTATCAAACACACTAAGAGATATTTTAGAAATGGAGATAGTAATGGTGCTAAATAAAATTGACTCGAGAGTGGAGCCTTAAAACTCCCCAAAAACAGTTCAAAATCATATCTGAGTTTTAATTTGGACCTTCACTCTTCATCACCCCATCAGTGTAGTTTTGTTTGCTCTCTGACCTTTAATGAGGCTCTCACACCCAGCCCACCGCCAGCCGCTGCCAAAGTCCACACATCTCCCGTTTGAGGGAAGAAGAAACTCTGAGGTCGGCTCAGAGCTTTTGCCACTGATGGATAACGGCAGGATTCATATTCAGTGAGTCAAATAACACAAACATGCAGAGCTTCATTCCCTATCAGTTGGTTGTTTGCGAGAAATGAAATGATGGGAATTTATCTTCAAGTGTTGTTGTAATTACTTCATTACTCATTGCTTAGCTGTCTGATTTTCCTGGCACAGAGAGGAAAATCTGTGCCAGATTTTTAGCATCTCTAAATAAAAATGAATCTTTTATTTAGAGATTCCTTTGTCTTCTCTTTGACATTACTTGGCAGATGGATCTAACTGTTTCTTCTGAGTGTTTTGGATTTCTGAGATGAGATTAGAGGGAAGAGATGGAGAGGATCAAAAACTGGTTTTGTCTTCCCCAATTATTAATATTCAGAGTCAGTTGCACAGTTGCATTAACTAAAGAGAACAGGTGATATGACAAAAACTTTGTAGTTGAGTCTCAAACCTGATCTATAGTGAATACAGAAAGTCTTCACTGTGCTTCACTTTCCCCTCATTTTGTTAGATTATTTTTTAAATTGTTGTTACGGCCAGTGGCCTTGTATGTTTTCTTTTCCTTTTTTTGTATATCTGCAGCTTCTAATCAGTGGACTCCACTTGGAAGTGGATGCAGCCCTGCCGTCCTGTGCTGCTCCAAGGCCTACAGCGATTGGCTCACCAATCATCTGCTCCACCAATCCCAGAAGAGGCCTCCCCTTTAAAAACTAAGGACT